>SNQJ01S0198150.1:0-17212 GCA_010110895.2 Picea sitchensis
CAATTCCATATGGAAATAGAATATCTCACTCTACCCAATTTAATAATATTAGATGGTGATTATATAATAATCATTATGATGGAGACAAAAATAATTAGAGAAACCAAAATTGTGACCACCATAATTTTGATTAAGAATGATATATCATACTAGAATAGAACCTTTGGAATATTAACAACGTGAGTACACATATATGGAAAGGTATTTATGATAGATTTCATAGCAATTAAAACACATGGAAAATTAAGAACACATGATGCCTTACTAAGAAGGTCACACCTAGAAGGAGAAATAATCATTGATGATTAGTGAGCCAACACAATTTCATTCAAAAAAGGAGAATATTGAATAATTATTGATTTAATAAGTTTCAATAGTGAATGAGGAGTTGGCTATTTCTAGTGAATCCTCTAGAAACAAGCAAGATGAACTATATGAATGCAAAGGGAAAGGGTAGTATAACTGGAGGATTGCTTAGAGGAAATAAATCATTTTATAGTGGATCATTGTAGAATTGGAAAAAGGATAATCTAAGTTTTTTGTTGCTATAATGATCCGGATTATTTTCGGGACGAAATGAGAGCGGAGATATAATAAAGAAATGCATAGAGATATTGTAGATATTCAATAATATAACATAAATGTATCAGAGATGCAACCATAAACACAGATATATAGTAATACACGATTTCTATTATTCAAATAAATGTACATAGACTGTAAAAATAAAGAGTGAAAGACTCGCTAGAATGGTGGCATCTTATCTTTGAGAAGAGATGTGATGGCTACTCGCATTCACAAGAAGATGATTACAATGAGGCTCTAGAGGAAGTTTTACAATAAATAGGAATGCCAAAAGTCCTAGACATCCAAAAACCTAACCCTAAGAGATGAAGCACCAAAAGTAATGTGGTCCCCGTTTGGGTAAGTTAGTACATCAATTTCCTGGGGTCCTAACTTTTGCATACGATCTTCGTTTTAGGCATATGATAGCTCGTTGGAAAGGTATTGTCGAGGAGATTAATTTTGGGGGATCAAATATGCCTTCAAATATCATTGAGAACCTCGATATAAAAAAACCTTCTCAAAAAACCTTCATTTGAGCCAATCGGAAAAGGTGGTTGGCCACCAATATCTAGCTGCATCAATCCTCCCTCCTTAGGAAGTAATGGTATCCATTGCGTTGAGTTCTTTGGGGAGAGGGAAAAGCATTTGTTGGATCTGCATCTAGGTGAGCTTCTTGTATTGCTGGAGACGTCGTGTTTCTTAGCTTGTGGAAGTCTATCATGAACCTGTTGAAGTTGAGGCTGTTCAAAAAGTTGATCTACATGAGAGGAAGGTGTGCAAAAGGAATCTTTTTTCTTTGCTGCAACCTTGTCGACCTACTTATGTTGGATAGAAGGTGCAGGGGGAAAGACTGTAGTGGTTGCAATGTCCTTCTGTTCCCATTTGAACAGATTGTGAAGAAGATGAATTTTGCAGTATGAGATAGTACCCTGCGACACTTTTTAGGTGGAACAATAGTTGGAACTACCTCTAGTATTCTGTAGAGATGACCCCCCAAATTAACAATGACACTACGGGGTTGAGACTCATAAATAGCATGGTGCTTCCACATATATGGTTGTCCCAAGAGAATATCACAGACGTCCAGTGGGACAACATCACATAATACCTCGTCCTTGAAGGGATGGATGCCGTATGACAATCGACATTGCTGGCTGACACAAAGAACTCATCCTTGGCAATGCTACCTGATGTTGTATGGTTGCGGGTGTGGTGTTGTCGACAATCCCAATTGTTTGACGACCTCTGTTGAGATGAGGTTCTTCTGGCTTTTGCTATCAAAAATAAAATGCAGCAAGGTCCCCTTCACCCACATCTATGAATGAAAAAGGCATTCCCCCTCTTTGGGATCTGTTAGTTCTTCTGGTTGAATTGATGCGGTTGCGACAATAGCAGTGAGGTCTGCGTCAATGATCTGACCTTTACTAGTGTTTTCAGAATCGGATTTTGAATCAGGGTTCGGCTCCTTGTCTTTGATCTTGACCACAAATGACGCTTTTGAGCGACATTCATCGGTGCTGTGCTAGGGGATTTTTTGGAAATCACACCATTTTCTAGTGTCCTTCTTTGTCTTCCCGTGACCCTTCTTTTCCTGTGTCTTGGACTGGTTTTCAGGAGACTGTTTGTTAGGGATGTCTTTGTCATACTTTGGTTGTTGCGTATTTACAGATCCGAAATCCCATTTGTTCTGGTGCTTAAATTTCTGCTCAATTTTAACAACATATCGATAAGCAGCACCGAGTGATGAGATGTCCAGAAAATCCATTACAGTCTGGATGTATCTGTGTAGAGCCCCACGGTATTTCAGAACCAAATTTCGCTCAGAGTCTTTGATACCCAACTTGGTGTGCAAGGTATGGAAGGTATTGGTGAACTTCAGAACTGCTTGGCCCCTCTCTTACCGTAGTGTGGTCAATCTCATGTATTAATCCTCATAGTTTCCAATAGGGTAATACTGTTCCTTTACCGTATCCACAAAAAAATCCCAAGTGGGATCAACCCCATATATTTCAGAATCCTCTGTGGAACTCTGCTCCCAATAATTTTCCCACCAATGTTTGACATGGGGGAGAGCTTTAAGGAGTGACAAGGTGATCTTTTCTTTGTCGAAAAATTTGTGAATAGAGAAATAACCTTCTAGCTGATTTAACCATTTGTTTAGGGCTTCTGCCTCTATCTGTCCTTCAAATAAAGGAATATCAAAATTAACTTGTACCTTGAAAGGTGAGGTTTCTCGAAAGTGGCCGATTGATGAAGATGCACCTGTTTCTCCATCATTTCGTCCCTCTATCGCGTGAGAGCTTGTGCAAGCAACAAAATCATAGGATTGTCTACTCCATCATTTTTCTTTTCTTCCGCCATTGAGGGTTTCTTGGGTGTACGAGAGAATTTTTCCTCAAGAGAGACAAGCTCGAGAGCCAAATTTCTATACTCGGACCTCGTCCGGGACATGCACTGAAAAAATGATCAAGAACAGCCTGCTCTGATACCACTGATCCGAATTAATTTTGGCACGAAATGAGAGAGGAGATATAATAAAGAAATGCACATAGATATTGTAGATATTCAATAATATAACATAAATGTATCAGATATGCAACCATAAACACAAATATATAGTAATACATGATTTCTATTATTCAAAGAAATGTACAGAGACTGTAAAAATACAGAGTGAAAGACTCGCTAGAATGGTGGCATCTTATCTCTGAGAAGAGATGTGACCGCTAATCGCATTCACAAGAAGATGATTACAATGAGGCTCTAGAGGTAGTTTTACAATAAAAAGGAATGCCAAAATTCCTAGACATCCAAGAACCTAACCCTAGGAGATGAAGCACCAAAATTCATGTGGGCCCCGTTTGGGTAAGTTAGTACATCAACTTCCCGGGGTCCTAACTTTTGCATACGATCTCATTTTTAGGCGCATGATAGCTCGTTGGAAAGGTATCATCGAGGAGATTCATTTTGGGGGATAAATTACACCTTCAAGTATAATTGAGAATCTAGATCATGAAAAACCTTCATTTGGGCCCTCAAAATGGCCCCGAAAGTTAAAACCCACTAAAAATAGTAAATTGCCAAAATGGCCAGAAAGTTGTTTTGAGCCAATTGGAAAAGGTGGGTGGCCACCGATATCCACCTAGATCAATCCTCCCTCCTTAGTAAGTAATGGCCTCCATTGTGTTCAGTTCTTGGGGGAGAGGGAAAAGCATTTGCTGGATCTGCATCTGGGTGAGCTGCTTGTATTGCTGGAGACGTCGTGCTGCTTAGCTTGTGGAAGTCTGTCATGAACCTGTTGAAGTTGAGGCTGTTCAAAAAGTTGATCTACATGAGAGGAAGGTGTGCAGAAGGAATCTTTGTGCTTTGCTGCAACCTTTTCGACCTGCTTCTGTTGGATTGAAGGTGCAGGGGGCAAGACTATAGTGGCTGCAATGTCCTTCTGTTCCCGTTTTGAACAGATTTTGAAGAAGATAAATTTTGCAGTATGAGATACTACCTTGCGACACTTTTTAGGTGGAACAATAGTTGGAACTACCTATGGTATTCTCTAGAGATGACCCCCCAAAGTAACAATGACACTATGGGGTCGAGACTCATAAACAACATGGCGCTTCCGCATATATGGCTAGCCCGAGAGAATATCACAGACATCCAGTGGGATAACATCACATAATACCTTGTCCTTGAAGGGCTGGATGCCGTATGACAATTGAAATTGCTGGCTGACACAGAGATCTCATCCTTGGTGATGCCACCCAATTTTGTATAGGTGCGGGTGTGGTGTTGTCGACAATCCCAACTGTTTGATGACCTCTACAGAGATGAGGTTCTTCTGGCTTCCACTATCAACAATAAAATGCAGCAAGGTCCCCTTCACCCACATCTGTGAATGAAAAAGGCGTTCCCCCTCTTCGGGATCTGTTAGTTCTTTTGGTTGAATTGATGCGGTTGAGACAATAGTAGTGGGGTATGCATCAATGATATGGCCTTTACCAGTGTTTTTAGAATCAGATTTTGAATTAGGGTTTGAATCCTTGTCTTTGATCTTGATCACCAATGACTATTTTGAGTGATAGTCATCGGTGTTGTACCAGGGGCTTTTGTGGAAATCGCACCATTTTCCGATGTCCTTCTTTGTCTTCCCATGACCCTTCTTTTCCTATGTCTTGCACTAGTTTTCGAGAGACTATTTGTTAGGGCTATCTTTGTCATACCTTGGTTGTTGAGGATTTACAGATCTGAAATATCATTTGTTCTGGTGCTTAAATTTATTCTCTATTTTAACAACATATCGATAAGCAACACCGAGTGATGCGATGTCCAGAAAATCCATCTCAGTCTGGATGCATCTGTGTAGAGCCCCATGGTATTTTAGAACCAAATGTTGCTCAGAGTCTTTGATACCTATCTTGGTGCGCAAGGTATGGAAGGTATTGGTGAACTACGGAACTTCTTGGCCCCTCTCTTGCTGCAGTGTGGTCCATCTCATGTACTAGTCCTCATAGTTTCCAACAGGGTAATACTGTTTCTTTACCGCTTCCACAAAAAAATCCCAAGTGGGATTGGCCCCATATATTTCAGACTCCTCTGTGGAACTCTTCTCCCAATAAGTTTCCCACCAATGTTTGACATGGGGGGAATCTTTAAGGAGTGCGAAGGTGATCTTTTCTTTGTCAGAAATTTGTGAACAAAGAAATAACCTTCTAGCAGATTTAACCATTTGTCTAGGGCTTATGCATCTATCTGTCCTTCAAATACAGGAATATCAAAATTAACTTGTACCTTGAAAGACGAGGTACCTCCAAAGTGGCCTCTTGATGAAGATACACCTCTTTCTATTGATAGGTAATGAAGGATGTGGGAAAAATTCTCCATCATTTCGTCCCTTTGTCGCATGAGAGCTTGCTCAAGCAACAGACTGATAGGATCGTCTGCTCCGTCATTTTTCTTTTCTTCCACCATTGAGGGTTTCTTGGGTGTGCAAGAGTGGTTGTCCTCAAAATAGACAAGCGCGAGACCCAACTTTCTATACTTGGACCTCGTCATGGAAATGCACTGAAAAAATGATCAAGAGCAGCCTACTCTGATACCATTGATCCGGATTATTTTCGGCACACAATGAGAGCGGAGATATAATAAAGAAATGCATAGAGATATTGTAGATATTAAATAATATAACATAAATGTATCAGAGATGCAACTATAAACACATATATACAGTAATACACGATTTCTATTAATCAAATAAATGTACAGAGACTGTAAAAATACAGAGTGAAAGACTCGCTAGAATGGTGGTAACTTATTTCTGAGAAGAGATGTGACAGTTACTTGCATTCAAAAGAAGATGATTACAATGAGGATATAGAGACCTTTTTACAATAAATAGGAATTCCAAATGTCCTAGACATCCAAAAACCTAACCCTAGGAGATGAAGCGCCAAAAGTCATGTGGGCCCCATTTGGGTAGGTTAGTACATCAACTTCCCGGGGTCATAAATTTTGCATACGATCTCCGTTTTAGGCATATGATCGCTCATTGGAAAGGTATCATTGAGGAGATTCATTTTGTGGGAATAAATTATTCCTTCAACTATCATTGAGAACCTCTATGTCTAAAAACCTTCATTTGGGCCCTCAAAATGGCCCCAGAAATCAAAACCTGGTAAAAATAGTAAATTGCCAAAATTGCCAGAAAACTGTTTTGAGCCAGTCGAAAAAGGTGGGTGGCCACCGATATACACCTAGATATATCCTCCCTCCTTAGGAAGCAATGGTCTCCATTGTGTTGAGTTCCCGAGGGAGAGGGAAAAGCGTTTGCTGGATCTGTATCTGGGTGAACTACTTGTATTGCTGGAGACGTCGCGCTGCTTAGCTTGTGGAAGTTTGTCATGAACCTATTGATGTTGAGGCTATTGAAAAAGTCAAGGTACATGAGAGGAAGGTGTGTAGAAGGAATCTTTGTGCTTTACTGCAACCTTATCGACCTACTTATGTTGGGTAGAAGGTGTAGGGGGCGAGACTGTAGTGGTTGTAATGTCCTTATGTTCCACTTTTGAACATATTGTGAAGAAGCTGAATTTTTTAGTATGAGATACTGCCTTGCGACACTTTTTAGGTGGAACAATAGTTGGAACTACCTCTGGTATTCTGTATAGATGACCCCCCAAAGTAACAATGACACTATGGGGTCGCGACTCATAAACAACATAGTGCTTCCACATATATGGTTGGCCCAAGAGTATATCACAAACATCCACTGGAACAACATCACATAATACCTCATCCTTGAAGGGATGGATACCGTATGACAATCGACATTGCTAGCTAACACAGAGATCTCATCCTTGGCGAAGCCACCCAATGTTGTATGGCTGCAAGTGTGGTGTTGTCGACAATCTCAAATATTTGACGACCTCTGCTGAGATGAGGTTCTTATGGCTTCCGCTATCAACAATAAAATGCAGCGGGGTCCCCTTCACCCACATCTGTGAATGAAAAATGCGCTCCCCCTTATCGGGATCTGTTGGTTCTTTTGGTTGAATTGATTAGTAGTGGGGTCTGCGTCAATGATCTATCCTTTACCAGTGTTTTCATAATTGGATTTTGAATCAGGGTTCAGCTCCTTGTATTTGATATTGGCCACCAATGACTCTTTTGAGTGACATTCATCGGTGTTGTGCCAGGGTATTTTGTGGAAATCGCACCAAATTTCTGGTGTACTTCTTTGTCTTCTTGTGACCCTTCTTTTCCTATGTCTTGGACTGGTTTTTGTGAGACTATTTGTTAGGGCTGTCTTTGTCATACTTTGGTTATTGCGGATTTACAGATCTGAAATCTCATTTGTTTTGGTGCTTAAATTTCTGCTCGATTTTAATAGCATATCTATAAGGAGCACCGAGTGATGAGATGTCCAGAAAATCCATTTCAGTATGGATGTATCTATGTAGAGCCGCACGGTATTTCAGAACCAAATGTCACTCAGAGTTTTTGATTCCCATATTGGTGCACAAGGTATGGAAGGTATTGGTGAAATCTGGAACTTCTTGGCCCCTCTCTTGCCGCAGTGTGGTCCATCTCATGTACTGGTCCTCATAGTTTCCAACAGGGTAATACTGTTCCTTTAACACATCCACAAAAAAATCCCAAGTGGGATTGGCCCCATATATTTCATACTCCTTTGTGGAACTCTTCTCCCAATACGTTTACCACCAATGTTTGACATGGGGAAGAGCTTTAAGGAGTGCGAAGGTGATCTTTTCTTTGTCAGAAAATTTGTGAATAGAGAAATAACCTTCTAACAGATTTAACCATTTGGCTAGGGCTTCTGCATCTATCTGTCCTTCAAATATAGGAATATCAAAATTAACTTGCACCTTGAAAGGCGAGGTGCCTCCAAAGTGGCCTCTTGATGAAGATGCACCTGTTGCTATTGGTAGGCATGGAAGGATGTGGGAAAAAATCTCTATCATTTCATCCTTCTGTCGCGTGAGAGCTTGCTCAAGCAACAGACTGATAGGATCGTCTGCACCGCCATTTTTATTTTCTTCCACCATTGAGGGTTTCTTGGGTGTGCGAGAGTGGTTTTACTCCAGAGAGACAAGCTCAAGACCCAACTTGCTATACTCAAACCTCATCGGGGACATTCACTGAAAAAATGATCAAGAGCAGCTTTCTCTGATACCACTGATCCAGATTATTTTCGGCACGAAATGAGAGCGGAGATATAATAAAGAACTGCACAAAGATATTGTAGATATTCAATAATGTAATAGAAATGCATTAGAGATGCAACCATAAACATATATATACAGTAATACACGATTTCTATTAATCAAAGAAATGTACAGAGACTGTAAAAATACAGAGTGAAAGATTCGCTAGAATGGTGGCAGCTTATCTCTCAGAAGAGATGTGATGGCTACTCGCATTCGCAAGAAGATGATTACAATGAGGCTCTAGAGGAATTTTTACAATAAACAGGAATGCCAAAATTCCTAGAAATCCAAAAACCTAACCCTAGGAGATGAAGCGCCAAAAGTCATGTGGGCCCCATTTGGGTAAGTTAGTACATCCACTTCTCGGGGTTGTAACTTTTGCATACGATCTCCGTTTTAGGCGTATGATAGCTCGTTGGAAAGGTATCGTCGAGGAGATTAATTTTTGGGGATAAAATATGCCTTAAAATATCATTAATAACCTCTATCTCTAAAAACCTTCATTTGGGCCCTCAAAATGGCCTCGGAAGTTAAAACCTGCTAAAAATAGTAAATTGCCAAAATTGCCAGAAAACTGTTTTGAGCATGTCGGAAAAGGTGGGTGGCCACCGATATATACCTGGATCAATCCTCCCTCCTCAGGAAGAAATGGTATCCATTGCGTTGAGTTCGTGGGGGAGAGGGAAAATCATTTTCTATATCTTGATCTGGGTGAGCTGCTTGTATTGTCGGAGACGTCGCACTGCTTAGCTTGTGGAAGTCTATGATGAACCTATTGAAGTTGAGGTTGCTCAACAAGTAGAGCTACATGAGAGAAAGGTGTGTAGAAGGGATCTTTGTTCTTTGCTGCAATCTTGTCGACCTACTTCTGTTGGATAGAAGGTTCAGGGGGCGAGGCTGTAGTGGTTGCAATGTCCTCCTTTTCCCGTTTTGAACAGATTGTGAAGAAGCTGAATTTTGCGGTATGAGATACTACCTTGCGACACTTCTTAGGTGGAACAATAGTTGGAACTACCTCTGGTATTCAGTAGATATAAACCTCCAAAGTAACAATGAAACTACGGGGTTGAGACTTAGAAATAGCATGGCGCTTCCACATATATGGCTGGCCCAAGAGAATATCACAGACATCCAATGGGACAAAATCACATAATACCTTGTCCTTGAAGGGATGGATGTCATATGACAATCGACATTGATGGCTAACATGAAGATCTCATCCTTGGCGAAGCTCCCCGATGTTGTATGGCTGTGGGTGTGGTGTTGTCGACAATCCCAACTGTTTGACGAACTCTGTTGAGATGAGGTTCTTCTGTCTTCCGCTATCAACAATAAAATTCAACGGGGTCCCCTTCACCCACATCTGTGAATGAAAAAGGCGCTCCCCCTCTTCGGGATCTATTGGTTCTTCTGGTTGAATTGATGCGGTTGCGAAAATAGCAGTGGGTTATGTGTCAATGATCTGTCCTTTACCAATGTTTTCAGAATCGGATTTTGAATCAGCATTCGACTCCTTGTCTTTGATCTCGGCCACCAATGAATGTTTTGAGCGACATTCATCGGTGTTGTGCCAAGGGCTTTTGTGGAAATTACACCATTTTCCGATGTCCTTCTATGTCTTCCCGTGACCCTTCTTTTCCTGTGTCTTGGACTGGTTTTCGGGAGACTATTTGTTAGGGCTATCTTTGTCATACTTTTGTTATTGCGGATTTAGAGATCCGAAATCCCATTTGTTCTGATGGTTATATTTTTTCTCGATTTTAAGAACATATCGATAAGAAGCATTGAGTAATAAGATGTCCAAAAAATCCATTTCAGTCTGGATGTATATGTGTAGAGACCCACGGTATTTCATAACCAAATGTCACTCAGAGTTATTGATACCCATCTTGGTGTGCAAGGTATGGAAGGTATTGGTGAACTCTAGAACTTCTTGGCCCCTCTCTTATCGTAGTGTGGTCCATCTCATGTACTGGTCCTCATAGTTTCCAACAGGGTAATACTGTTCCTTTACTACATCCACAAAAAAATCCCAAGTGGGATCAACCCCATATATTTCAGACTCCTCTGTGGAACTCTGCTCCCAATAAGTCTCCCACCAATGTTTAACATGGGGGAGAGATTTAAGGAGTGCAAAGGTGATCTTTTCTTTGTCAGAAAATTTGTGAACGGAGAAATAACCTTCTAGTAGATTTAACCATTTGTCTAGGGCTTCTGCATCTATCTGTCCTTCAAATACAGGAATATAAAAATTAAATTGTACCTTGAAATAAGAGGTGCCTCCAAAGTGGCCACTTGATGAAGATGCACCTGTTACTATCGATAGGTGTTGAAGGACGTGGGAAAAATTCTCCATCATTTCGTCCCTCTGTCGCGTGAGAGATTGCTCAAGCAACAGACTGAGAGGATCGTCTGCTCCGTCATTTTTATTTTCTTCCGTCATTGAGGGTTTCTTGGTTGTGCGAGAGTAGATTTCCTCAAGAGAGACAAGCTTGAGACCCAACTTGCTATACTTGGACCTCGTCGGGGACATGCACTGAAAAAACGATCAAGAGCAGCCTGCACTGATACCACTGATCCGAATTATTTTCAGCATAAAATGAGAGTGGAGATATAATAAAGAAATGTACAGAGATATTGTAGATATTCAATAATATAACATAAATGTATCAGAGATGCAACCATAAAAATAGATATACAGTAATACACAATTTCTATTAATCAAAGAAATGTACAGAGACTGTAAAAATACAGAGTGAAAGACTCGCTAGAATGGTGGCAGCTTATCTTTGAGAAGAGATGTGATGGCTACACGCATTCNGCAAGAAGATGATTACAATGAGGCTCTAGAGGAATTTTTACAATAAACAGGAATGCCAAAATTCCTAGACATCCAAAAACCTAACCCTAGGAGATGAAGCGTCAAAAGTCATGTGGGCCCCGTTTGGGTTAGTACATCAACTTCCCGGGGTCGTAACGTTTGCATACGATCTCCGTTTTAGGCGTATGATAGATCGTTGGAAAGGTATCATCGAGGAGATTCATTTTGGGGGATAAATTATGCCTTAAATTATCATTGATAACCTTGTTCTTGAAAAACCTTCATTTGGGCCCTCAAAATGGCCCCGTAAGTTAAAACCTGCTAAAAATAGTAAATTGACAAAATTGCCACAAAATTGTTTTGAGCCAGTCGGAAAAGGTGGGTGGCCACCAATATCTACCTGGACCAATCCTCCCTCCTTAGGAAGCAATGGTCTCCATTTCATTGATTTCTCAAGGGAGAGGGAAAAGTGTTTGTTGGATCTGCATCTGGGTGAGCTACTTGTATTGATGGAGACGTCGCGCTGCTTAGGTTGTGGAAGTCTGTCATGAACCTGTTGAAGCTGAGGCTTCTCAACAAGTCGAGCTACATGAGAGGAAGGTGTGTAGAAGGAATCTTTGTTCTTTTCTCTAGCCTTGTCGACCTGCTTCTGTTGGATAGAAGGTGCAGGAGGTGAGACTATAGTGGTTGCAATGTCCTTCTATTTCCCTTTTGAACAGATTGTGAAGAAACATAATTTTGCAGTATGAGATACTACCTTGTGACACTTTTAGGTGGAACAATAGTTGGAACTAACTCTGGTATTTTATAGAGATGACCCCCCAAAGTAACAATGAAACTACAGGGTCGAGACTCATAAACAACGTCGCACTTCCACATATATGGTTGGCCCAAGAGAATATCACAGACATCCAGTGGGACAACATCACATAATGCCTCGTCCTTGAAGGGTTGGATGCCGTATGACAATCAACACCGCTGGCTGACATGGAGATCTCGTCCTTGGCGAAGCCACCCGATGTTGTATGGTGTGGGTGTGGTGTTGTCAACAATCCCAACTATTCGACGACCTTTGCTGAGATGAGGTTCTTTTGGCTTCCGCTATCAACAATAAAATGCAGTGGGGTCCCCTTCACCCACATCTATGAATGAAAAGGGCACTCCCCCTCTTCGGGATCTGTTGGTTCTTTTGGTTGAATTGATGTGGTTGTGACAATAGAAGTGGGGTCTACATCAATGATCTGTCCTTTACCAGTGTTTTTAGAATCGGATTCTGAATAAGGGTTTGCCTCCTTGTCTTTGATCTCAGCCACCAATGACTGTTTTGAGCGACATTCAACAGTGTTGTGCCAGGGGATTTTGTGGAAATCGCACCATTTTTCGGTGTCCTTCTTTTTCTTCCCGTGACCCTTCTTTTCCTGTGTCTTGGAATGGTTTTCAGGAGACTATTTGTTAGGGATGTCTTTGTCATACTTTGGTTGTTTTGGATTTACAGATCCGAAATCCCGTTTGTTCTGGTGCTTAAATTTCTACTCGATTTTAACAACATATCGATAAGCAGCACCGAGTGATGAGATGTCTAGAAAATCCATTTCAGTCTGGATGTATTTGTTTAGAGCCCCATGGTATTTCATAACCAAATGTCTCTCGAAGTATTTGATACCCAAATTGGTGTGCAAGGTATGGATGGTATTGGTGAAATCCGTAACTGCTTGGCCCCTCTCTTGCCATAGTGTGGTCCATCTTATGTACTGGTCCTCATAGTTTCCAGCATTGTAATACTGTTCCTTTACCGCATCCACAACAAAATCCCAAGTGTGATCGGTCCCATATATTTCAGACTTCTCTGTGGAACTCTGATCCCAATAATTTTCCCACCAATGTTTGACATGGGGGAGAGATTTAAGGAGTGCGAAGGTGATCTTTTCTTTGTCAGAAAATTTGTGAACAGAGAAATAACCTTCTAGCAGATTTAACCATTTGTCTAGGGCTTCTGCATCTATTTGTCCTTCAAATATAGGAATATCAAAATTAACTTGTACCTTGAAAGGCGAGCTCCCTCCAAAGTGGCAGCTTTATGAAGATGCACCTGTTGCTATTGGCAAGCGTTGAAGGATGTGGGAAAAATTCTCCATCATTTCGTCTCTCTGTCACATGAGAGATTGCTGAAGCAATAGACTGATAGGATCGTCTGCTCCGTCATTTTTCTTTTCTTCCGCCATTGAGGGTTTCTTGGGTCTGCGAGAGCAGTTTTCCTCAAGAGAGACAAGCTTGAGACCCAAATTTCTATACTCGGACCTCGTCGGGGACATGCATTGAAAAAATGATCAAGAGCAGCCTGCTCAGATACCACTCATCCAGATTATTTTCGGCATGAAATGAGAGCGGAGATATAATAAAGAAATGCACAGATATATTGTAGATATTCAATAATATAACATAAATGTATCAGAGATGCAACAATAAACACAGATATACAGTAATACACAATTTGTATTAATCAAAGAAATGTATAGAGACTATAAAAATACAGAGTGAAAGACTCGCTAGAATGGTGGCAGCTTATCTCTGAGAAGAGATGCGATGACTACTCACATTCACAAGAAGATGATTACAATGAGGCTCTAGAGGCATTTTTACAATAAACAGAAATGCCAAAATTCCTAGACATCCGAAAACCTAACCCTAGGAGATGAAGCACCAAAAGTCATGTGGGCCCCGTTTGGGTAAGTTAGTACATCAACTTCCCGAGGTCATAACTTTTGCATACGATCTCCGTTTTAGGCGTATGATAGCTATTTGGAAAGGTATCATCGAGGAGATTCATTTTGGTGGATCAATTATTCCTTTAAATAACATTGAGAAGCTTTATCTAAAAAAACCTTCATTTGGGCCCTCAAAATGGCCTTGGAAGTTAAAACCTGATAAAAATAGTAAATTGCCAAAATCGCCAGAACATTGTTTTGAGCCAGTCAGAAAGGGTGGGTGGCCACCGATATCCACCTAGATCAATCGTCCCTCCTTAGGAAACAATGTTCTCCATTGCGTTGAGTTCCCAGGGGAGAGGGAAAAGCGTTTGTTGGATCTGCATCTGAGTGAGATGCTTGTATTGCTGAAGACATCGCGCTGCTTAACTTGTGGAAGTCTATCATGAACCTGTTGAAGTTGAGGTTGTTCAACAAGTCAAGCTACATGAGAGGAAGGTGTGCAGAAGGAATCTTTGTTCTTTTCTGGAACCTTGTTGACGTGCTTCTTTTGGATAGAAGGTGCAGGGGGTGAGACTGTAGTGGTTGCAATGTCCTTCTGTTCCCCTTTTGAACAGATTGTGAAGAAGCTGAATTTTGCAGTATGAGATACTACCTTGCGACACTTTTTAGGTGGAACAATAGTTGGAACTACCTCTAGTATTCTGTAGATATGACCCCCCAAAGTAACAATGAAACTACGGGGTTGAGTCTCATAAACAACATGGCTCTTCCACATATATTGCTGGCCCAAGAGAATATCACAGACATCCAGTGGGAAAACATCACATAATACCTTGTCCTTGAAGGGTTGGATGTTGTATGACAATCGACATTGCTGGCTGGCATGGAGGTCTCGTCCTTAGCGAAGACAGCCAATGTTATATGGTTGTGGGTGTGGTGTTGTTGACAATCCCAACTATTTGAGGACTTCTGCTGAGATGAGGTTCTTCTGGCTTCCGCTATCAACAATAAAATGCAGCGAGGTACCCTTCACATACATCTATGAATGAAAAAGGAGCTCCCCCTATTCGGGATCTGTTGGTTCTTCTGGTTGAATTGATGCGGTTGCAACAATAGCAGTGGGGTCTGCGTCAATGATCTGTACTTTACCAGTGTTTTCAGAATCAGATTCTGAATCAGGATTCCACTCCTTGTCTTTGATCTTGGCCACCAATGACTGTTTTGAGCGACATTCATTGGTGTTGTACCAGGGGATTTTGTGTAAATTCCACCATTTTCCGATGTCCTTCTTTGTCTTCCTGTGACCCTTCTTTTCCTATGTCTTGGACTGGTTTTCGGGAGACTCTTTGTTAGGGCCATCTTTGTCATACTTTGGTTGTTGTGGATTTACAGATCTGAAATCCCGTTTGTTCTGGTGCTTAAATTTCTACTCGATTTTAACAGCATATCGATAAGCAGCACCGAGTGATGAGATGTCTAGAAAATTCATTTCAGTCTGGATGTATCTGTGTAGAGCTCCACGGTATTTCAGAACCAAATGTCACTCGGAGTCTTTGACACCCATCTTGGTGCGCAAGGTATGGAAGGTATTGGTCAAATCCGGAACTACTTGGCCCCTCTCTTGCTGCAGTGTGTTCCATCTCATGTACTGGTCCTCATAGTTTCCAAGAGGGTAATATTGTTCCTTTACCGCATCCACAAAAAAATCCCAAGTGGGATCGACCCCATATATTTCAGACTCCTCTGTGGAACTCTTCTCCCAATAAGTTTCCCACCAATGTTTGACATGGGGGAGAGCTTTAAGGAGTGCGAAGGTGATCTTTTCTTTGTCGAAAAATTTGTGAACAGAGAAATAACCTTCTAGCAGATTTAACCATTTGTGTAGGTCTTCTGCATCTATCTGTCCTTCAAATACAAGAATATCAAAATTAACTTGTACCTTGAAAGGCAAGGTGCCTCCAAAGTGGCCTCTTGATGAATATGCAATTGTTGCTATCGACAGGCATTGAAGGATGTGGGAAAAATTCTCCACCATTTCATCCCTCTGTAGAGTGAGAGCTTGCTCAAGGAATAGACTGATAGGATCATCTGCTCCGTCATTTTTATTTTATTCTTCCATTGAGGGTTTCTTGGGTGTGAGAGAGTGGTTTTCCTCAAGAGGGAAAATCTCAAGACTCAACTTGCTATGCTCAGACCTCGTTGGGGACATGCATTGAAAAAATGATCAAGAGCAGTCTGCTCTGATACCACTGATCCAGATTATTTTCGGCACGAAATGAGAGTTGAGATATAATAAAGAAATGCACAAAGATATTGTAGATATTCAATAATATAAAATTAATGTATCAAATATGCAACCATAAACATAGATATAGAGTAATACACGATTTCTTTTAATCAAAGAAATGTACAGAGACTGTAAAAATACAGAGTGAAAGACTTGCTAGAATGGTGGCAGCTTATCTCTGAGAAGAGATATGACGGCTACTTGCATTCACAAGAAGATGATTACAATGAGGATCTGGAGGCATTTTTACAATAAAAAGGAATTCCAAAAGTCCTAGACATCCAAAAACCTAACCCTAGGAGATGAAGCGCCAAAAGTCATGTGGGTCCTGTTTGGGTAAGTTAGTACATCAAATTCCTGGGGTCGTAACTTTTGCATACGATCTCCATTTTAGGTGTATGATAGCTCGTTGGAAAGGTATAATCGAGGAGATTCATTTTGTGGGATAAATTATTCCTTTAAATATAATTGAGAACCTATATCTCGAAAAACCTTCATTTGGGCCCTCAAAATGGCCCTGGAAGTTAAAACCTGCTAAAAATAGTAAATTGCCAAAATTACCAGAAAACTGTTTTGAGCCAGTCTAAAAAGGTGGGTGGCCACCGATATCCACATAGATCAATCCTCCCCTATTATAAAGAAATGGTTTCCATTGCGTTGAGTTCCCGGGGGAGAGGGAAAAGCGTTTGCTGGATCTGCATCTGGGTGAGCTGCTTGTATTGCTGGAGATGTCGCACTGCTTAGCTTGTGGAAGTATGTCATGAACCATTTGAATTTGAGGCTATTCAAAAAGTTGATCTACATGAGAGGAAGGTGTGGAGAAGGAATCTTTGTACTTTTCTACAACCTTATCGACCTGCTTCTATTGGATAGAAGGTGCAGGGGGCGAGACTGTAGTGGTTGCAATGTCCTTCTGTTCCCCTTTTGAACATCTTGTGAAGAAGATGAATTTTGCATTATGAGATACTACCTTGCGACACTTTTTAGGTGGAATAATAGTTGGAACTACCTCTGGTATTCTTTAGAGATGACCCCCCAAAGTAACAATGACACTACGGGGTTGAGACTCATATGTTAGAAAAACAGGACCGCGGAGCAATAAAATAAA
>SNQJ01S0198152.1:0-17211 GCA_010110895.2 Picea sitchensis
CCTTCAAAAAATGACCAAAACTTAGCCAAAGAAACTCCTTTTGACTTGTCTTTCCAAAAATAGCCTTCAGATTTGATAAACTAATCCATAATCTATTTACTGAAGGAGACTTTGTCGCTTCTCAACCCTCGAATCTTGGATCTTCACATTTGTGAATAACTTCAGGGATTCTTAGATGAAGCTCTTGTCTTTATAACTGGTCTTGAAATTTCAGCTTGATGTGTTTCTGTTTGCCTTTCTGGCTCAAAAGAAGTGGCAATCTCAGTAAGTGTTTCCAGCCTTATCAATATGAGAAAAGAAACTGTAAATACTAGGTACGGCTCCCGCTGCAGCAAGTTCTTGGAGACATTTCCCTAATGAAAAGAAACAAATAACTATAGGGTAATTTTACCGCTCCAAAGCCAGAAAACACAGCCATAACTGTGACACCTATCACTCCAAATCTGCTGAGTAGTTGAGGTATTGTGAAAAACCTTTGTCTGGTGAAGGCATAGGAAAATGAATGCTCATGTGCCAAAATGCATAGAGCAAAGCCAATAGGAACAAAATTACTCCCAATGATGTTCGTTCTTTGCCTACTCCGTTATGGCGGAGCATCAAATAGAAATCAATGGTAATAAGGCAGAATGAAGACCAGTGATGTAACCAAACAAAACTAACCTATTTTCCAATTTATCCACCTTGCCTGTATAGAGAGGAGAGGTATAATTTCGCATAGAACGAACTGGAGAAGATTGCAGGAGAAAGCAAAAACAATGCTGAAGGGGATCTGGACGAGAGCCCGTTTCTCTTTGTAAAGGATGAACTTCTTCCATCGACATCTTGATAAATCATGCTTGCACTATCGATTGACAGTGAATCCGAATTAACTTGCGTGGGTGGAGATGGTCTCTGCAATTGTTCTTATTCAACGGCTGCACGAGTTGTAATAGGACTGGATGCAGTCGATGTTGGGAGAATGCCCACCTTCAGCAGATGTGTGATCTGGAAAGGAAAGCACATTAGGATGAGATGAAAATAACAAAATTTGCGAGTGACCCTAAGTAGAAACCCTGTCATATGAAGTTTCTCTTCTGGTGAATCGTCGTGCCCTGCCCATTAGTTTTCGAGGGGTTCCACATAATAAAATTCTCGGACTTGTATAACAGAATCATAGAATAAGAACATTCAACTAATAGCGATAGCTATTGCTATAGTTAGACTCGTAACCTCCAGCGAAATGGCCAGCAAACCCAGTATGTGCTCGTGGGGAAGTATACATGGTGTTATGACCTGAATATGAATCATAGCATAAATCAATGGAATTATACACATCTGGCGGTCCTAGAACTCGATACACATCTGTTGGTGAACCTGAAGCCCTGTACACCTGAGTTTCAATCATTATTTTCATATACCATATCATTGTGATAATAGTTAATGCATAGTAGGTTGGAACCCATCTGTGCTCTTTTCATAAACAACACTCCACGCCAGTGCTTCCTCCACACGCATACCCAGATTCTTCAATTGATTATCCTCCCTTACAGCCTTAGCATCTTCATCAATGTAGGGAGAAGACCAATGGTTGTCTGGTGCTAACATATATGGATGTGAGAACATGACCTTTCGGTATGCCTCCATATTGCTACAGAATCGAGCGACTTCAGCCTTATGCTCTGCAGTAAAAAGATATAAAAGAGATGTGTGGACGGATCCTATCTCACAAAAACTTGTAACATAGACAAGCCTTACCATCTGACCCTCAGAGCCTTCATGTAAACAGGATGCATATTTTTTCTGATTTCCACAGAAATAAACATGCGGACAATCCTTGATGACAAAAGGGTCTCTGTCTGTAAATAGATAACATCCAAGAGTATCTGGAGCTGTAGGTGTCAAACGTCTCCATTTTATAGTCCTTTCCATGTAATATAGCTTTTCCTTAGCATCATAATATTTTCCCAGGTCATCTATATTCTGGCCAGAAGTGCCAAGAAACAAACTCTGTCGAGGTTAAATTGATGGTGATTTGTCACAGAAACAAATGTATTGTATGCTAATGCTTCAGATAAGAGACATTTATGCAAAGGCAGCTGCGGCAAAGAGAAATTTGTTGGATCGTGTGGCTCTGTCATTTATCAATAAGAAGAGCTGGTGCAAGCTGTGTCAAAACAAGGTCCATTTCCCTGACGGGCTCTGCAAGTCTACCTTGATCCTTTAATCCAAGGCCAGAAGGTTCTGCGGCGTATCAACTAAATCTCCATCAATAATGACATGGATAATTTTGGCAACCATACTTTGCTCTTGTTCATCGACAGAGTGACCTTGTGAACCATTGTCTATACAACGACAACAAATTTTTGGGTATCTCTGTCCAGGTTTTATTTCATTCTTTGCAATGCATGTCGCTCACATTGCTTTGCACAGGCATGCAATAAAAGATTTTTCAGAGTACCACCTGTTGCCACTCCTTGATCTCCCAATGTAGCTTGGCACATTGACTCGACTTCACCCAATGACACACAAACATCAATAATGACATTTGTTGTTGAATCATTCAGATGGTGCATGATTCGAACAGGTGCTGCGTGCTACATGGTTTGGCTTTGTGCTTTGCCTAGTGACTCGATGAAACAGAAACAAATGTTTTAAGTAGGCATTGAATCGGGCTTTGACAAGGCGGTAAGTATTCAGAAGTTTCACAAGTACGGAACTATGAGTAATCAAATAGGAAGAAATTTAGATAACAGACATAGCTTTGAGTTCGACCTCTGAATTAACTCGACAATGAAAGACGACTAGCAATGTCATTTAAGACTCTTGATTCGAGCTATTAGTTAGGGCAGTCTGGAATAGGCTCATCTGTTTTTCAGTAAGAGTTAAAGTTCATAAATGGAACGAAATCTTCCTTTGGCCGAGAATATAGGTAACATTCAATTAATGAAGGTAGATGCTCAGCAAAAACCATGACATGACTAACCTGTAACAGAATTTGAGGTGTCAATTGTTCGGGCTTTCACCAGCGCAAGGCTATTATTTTATTACCCGTTAGCTGTGGAAAGTGATAGCTTTCAACAGCTAACCCGTGAAGAAATTAAACAAGTGCATTGTTGAAAGCTGGAAAAGTAATTTTTGAAAGCCAAGACTCACAGAAATGAATTTTTTGACTCATCCTATCACTCAAAATGACGGTGCTATTTTGGGAGATAACACCTTCAAACTGCATCTTTTCCATCTCTGCAGACAGGGATTTTACCATTTTGGTCAATTCATCCACTTGAGGGTGGGATGCAAAAGAACCAGAGGTTGAGGCCTTAGATCTCCCCCTTCCTCTGTCTCTGTTAGCTTTATTCCTAAGTCTGTCAACTTCCTGCACATTGGATTCTACTTCCAGGGTTGCATCTTGCATATGAGCTAAGAAAGCATCTCTTCTCTCTCTTAGAAGGAGGCAGAAATTAGGGTCAAAAGCACTAGCATAAGTAATTTGGGTAGAGAATTTTGTAGGCTTTATCTCAGCAATATTATTGTACATTTTGTTTAATCTTTTGGAGAAGTCAGAGACAGATTCTCCATCTTTTCTCCTCAGGGACCCAAACTCTGTGATATAATACACAAAATCCTTTTTGTCCCCCCACTGTCTCAAGAAGACATCATCTAAAGCCTCAATCCCAGCAATGGATCTAGGAGTCAATTCCCTAAACCATTTCCTAACCTCACCATCAAGGCTCTGGACAAACACTCTCATCCACACATCCTCATTTTCAATATTCGGATTATATACTTAACTGTAGAAGGAAACAAGGTGTTCTTCAGCAGTTATGTCTTCTTCTCTAGTGAATTTGGGCATATATTTTAGGTAACATCCAACAGGGAGAGCGTTCATGGGCTGAGGTAAGACTAGAGGGGCATATCTAGCAGCTACTATGGAATCCATTCTGTTTCTAGGGAGATTGGCACCTACCATGGGGAATATTGGTGGAGGAGAACTAGGAGGGGAAGGGGATCAGATAGGGGAGACCGGAACTGAGCTTTCGGGGATAAAGGGAAACAATAGAGGATTTGGAGAAAATGATACAGGGCTTGAGGGAGTAGAGATGTCCCTCTCTGTAAAAGTAGCAACTTTAACAAGGGGAGGAGTGAACAAGATTGGCGTGGTAAAATCTTCTGAGATCTTGGGTCTAGACCAAGCTACAACATCAAGGGAGATAGGAGTGAAAAATATTTCTCCCTCCAATCCAAGACTAGGAGGGGAGAAATAAATAGGAACACTCTCGAACTTTAAACTTTGAGAAACTCCAACAGATGGTATAATAGGAAAATGAGAAGCAGATATTGGAGTTTCTATAGGAGGACAATAAAAATCATCAGAAATACCTAGTTCAGCAGTAGAAGATCCTTCTCGAAGGGCCATTCCCTTTCTGATAATTTTCTCTAGGTCAGCTTCAGGTGTTGCTAAAGGAAATTGTGGAGTAGACCTCATGTGTCTACCTCTAGAAGCCACAGCTGAGACAATGGAGTCGACAGTGGATTCACATCAATGGAGTCGCCAGGTGCACAGTCGCAATCTTTGACGTACTAAGTTCTGATGCACCTTCAAAACCAATAAGCTTTGTCATTCAATCCTAGGGAAAATATTCAATTCATCCCCCGCAACGATGCCAGAAATGTTAGCACCAGAAGTCACCTCTAGATTGCAGCAGAGGTAAGCCCAGTACCCATCAGTTTGTATGTCATAATGAATAAATTTAAGAGTGGTCTAATGGATGCAGTCCCAGGATTATATCACTTCAACTCAGAAAACTGGGTTGGTATGCATAAGTAGATGAGGTCTCGATCTAACTTCAGTCAGTGAGTTGTAGTAAAGGTCAATAGGGGGAATAACTTGAGGAGAATGAAGAGGTCTTCTATGGACATCCGGTCTTCCAGCAGCCTAAGGAGGAAAAACTCAGAAGAAAATATCCTCTTGGTTCAGAGTTTTAAGGAACTGAATGAAATTATCACTAAACTAAGATCAAACATACATCACAATGCAATAACAACAACCCGACTAAATCATCCATGCCCGAGTCATTCGGTGTTGGAGGGAAAAGACAACATAATAAATTGATTAAAACTAGTTGTGATGCCACTGTGAACAAACATACATCACAAAAACATAACTACCCTCAACTGGATCATCCATGCCCGAGTGTTCTAACACAGTTGTTACAAAGATACGAAAGGAAATTGACTTACATTAAACAATAAGTCTCAAATATAGATACATAACCAAAAGAACCAGAGCTTCATTAAAACTTTACAATATGATAGCCTAGCTCAACCATCGACCATAACAAAATATCAAAACTAACTATTTATACTTAGAACTACTCGCTCCCACCAAGGGCGTGCTCTAGTTACTGCAATCAAGGCTTTGTGTTTGCATCTTCTTCTGTCAAGTTGCACTTGCATTCTTCTGTTAGACGCAAGATCCGATCAGTATGGGATTTGCAGGAAATTCTATTGACAGGGGGACTTTGGGCTGACAGTCTTCCTCCACGACCAGATTTTCCATGTTTTCCATTTATGGGGTGAAATGAGGTTTCAACCACCTGCCCCCATTTTCATTAACTACTTTCATCGGGATCAAGAAGGGGCCTGACACCCTTGAATGTTCCAGACGGTGCCCATGACTTCTTTCAGTCATTCCCGGCACCTCGAAACCATGCAGATATTCTGCTGACACCAAGATGGGTTCTTTTGGTCCTTGGCACAACTCCTCTCTATTTCTCCATGCAACCTTGGGCCATGACCTGGGGCTCTTATGTGAAATTTAAGGATTTTTCATTTCGGGAGTCTTCACTCCACTTGATTCCAAATGTTCTGCTACTCTGAATTGCAAAATGGCCCATCTAGATCAACGGTCGAATTTTCTTTGAATCTAACGGCCATGATTATCTCCTCGAACAACCTTAGCCATATGTTGCTTGATAGGTGCTTACCCTTCTTTATGGCCCTACTTCCATATGACCTCAGGCTATGATCGTGGGCCTAATTCCCAGGCGCTTCGTGAACTTGTATCATGCTTTATGCTAAAACCTCTGAGTCACGAAATTGCAATCTCTCGTATCGGGTGTCACGCGCCCCTTTGCATCGGACGACCCAGATGAATATTGACATTTTGGGGCTTTGGATTTCGACATTTTTGGACTTGGGAAATATGTGCATTCCTCTCTTCAGCTTTTCTAAAATGAATTTATCCATGATCTGATCTTGCACCACGTGTCCTTCTGAAATAGACGGCCTAGATTATGTCATGACTTCACATTTCGCGAGTCCTCATGACTCCACCCTTTGACTGCTCCATTCTGCAAGTTAGAAAAATGTCACTCCTGTGCCATGACTCCTTCCTGGTACCAATGGTTAGGATTGACCTCACGATTTCAAACCTCAATTTGATGCTAAACTTCATGTAACTCTATGATCCCGGTCGCCTGATGGTCATTGATTTGATCGGCCTGATGGATCTCCGCCACTGAAAGATGATCTTTCTCTCTCACTTGATTTGATTCCATATCAGACCGTTCTAAGTGTTTCACTTGTGCTTATGGATTTTGTCTCTATGAACAATTACTTGGATAACTAACTGAGGGCTCAGGAAAACAAAAGGATCAGTGACAGAGGCAAAGAGAGAAGTGATTGGCCTTAGAGAAAACAGGTTGATCAAACGGATGAAGGTAAACAGAATACAAACTACAAGATGAGAGGAAAACATACGATTGGGTCTGTGAAAGGAGGAGAGATAGGCAAAATTACAGGCTTAGGTAGAAACCACAAACCCCTAAGGCTTAGACAGGTTTATGTGATAACAGATACCACTGATCCAGATTATTTTCGGCAGGAAATGAGAGCGGAGATATAATAAATAAATGTGTAGAGATATCTCGTATATCCAGTAATATAACAGAAATGTATCAAAGATGAAACCATAAACACAGAGATACAATAATACACAATTTTCTATTAATGAGCGAAAATGTACAAAGACTATAAAAATACAGAGTGAAAGACTCTCTAGAATGGTTGCATCTTATCTCTGAGAAGATATGTGTCCGCTACATGCATTCGCAAGAATATGATTTTACAATGAGGCTCTAAAGGCCTTTTTATCATAAAGGAAATCCAAAACCCTAACCCGAGAAGATGAAAAGCCAACAATTTTGTGGACCCCGCTTTGGGTATTTTGGTGTATCAACTTCCCGGGGGCGTAACTTTGGCATACGATCTATGTCTGGGGCGCACGATAGCTCGTTGGAAAGGTATCATTGAGGAGATTCATTTTGGGGGCTCAATCATGCCTTTGGATATCATTGAGAAGATCAATCCCGAAAAACCTTCATTTACGCCCTCAAAATGGCCCCAGAAGTTAAAACTGCTAAAAATAGTAAATTTCCAAAATTGCCAGAAAATTGTTTTGAGCGAGATGGAAAAGGTGGGTGGCCATCAATATTTTCCTGAATCACTAGAAGGGTTGGAATTTTTTAACCAAACTAGCTACATGAGATGCCTATGTGCAGAAGGAATCTTTACACTTTGCTGCAATATTGTCAACATGCTTATGTTGGATAGAAGGTGCTTGGGTCGAGATTGTAGTGGTTGCAGTATCCTTTTTTTCACCTTTTGAATAGATTGTGAAGAAGCTGAATTTTGTAGTATGAGATCTTACCTTGCAACACTATTTAGGTGGAGCAGTAGTCGTAACTACCTCTAGTATTCTGTAGAGATGACCCCCCAGAGAAACAATGACACCGTCGGGTTGAGACTCATAAAAAGCATGGTGCTTCCACATATATGGTTGGCCCAAGAGAACATCACAGACATACATTGGAGAAACATCACATAATACCTCATCCTTGAAGGTTTGGATTTTGTATAACAATCGACACTACTAGCTGACAAGGAGATCTCGTCCGTGGCGAAGCCACCCGATGTTGTATGGTTGTGGTTGTGGTTTTGTCGACAATACCAATTGTTTGATGACCTCTACTGAGATGAGGTTCTTATAGCTTCTGCTATCAAAAATAAAATGCAGCGGGGTCCCCTTCACCCACATTTTTGAATGAAAAAGGTGCTCCCCCTCTTCAGGATTTGTTGGTTCTTCTAGTTGAATTGTTGTGGTCGCGATAATAGCAGTGGGGTCTGCGTCGATGATCTGTCTTTTACCAGTATTTTCATAATCAGCTTCTGAATCAGCGTTCTTCTCCTTGTCTTTTATATCAGCCACCAATGATTTTTTTTACGAACACTCATCGGTGTTGTGTCAGGGGATTTTGTGGAATTCGCACCATTTTTCGGTGTCCTTCTTTGTCTTTCCGTGACCCTTCTTTTCCTGTGGCTTGGATTGGTTTTCGGGAGACTATTTGTTAGGGCCGTATTTATCATACTTTGGTTGTTGCATATTTGCATACCCAAACTCCCATTTGTTCTGGTGCTTAAATTTCTTCTTGATTTTAACAACATATCGATAAGAAGGACTGAGTGATGAGATGTCCAGAAAATTCATTTCAGTTTGGATGTATCTATGTAGAGCCCCACGGTATTTCAGAACCAAATGTCGTCCAGAGTATTTGATACCCATATTGGTGTGCAAGGTATGGAAGGTATTGGTGAACTCTAAAACTGCTTGGCCCCTCTCTTGTCATAGTGTGGTCCATCTCATGTACTAGTCCTCATAGTTGCCAACAGGGTAATACTATTCCTTTACCGCATCCACAAAACAATCCCAAGTGGGCTCGACCCCATATATTCCAGACTCCTCTGTAGAAATTTTCTCCCAGTAAGTGTCCCACCAATGTTTGACATGGGGGAGAGCCTTAAGGAGTGCGAAGGTGATCGTTTCCCTATCGAAAAAATTATAAACAGAGAAATCACCTTCTAGTATATTTAACCATTTTTCTAAGGAATCTACATCTATCTCTCCTTCAAATATGGGAATATCAAAATTAACGTGTACCTTGAAAGGAGAGGTACTTCCAAAGTGGTCACTTGATGAAGACTTGCCTGTTTTTATCGGCGGGCGTTGAAGGATGTGGGAAAAATTCTCCATCATTTCATCCCTCTATCGCGTGAGAGCTTGCTCAAGCAACAGATTAATAGAATCGTCTTCTTTGTTGTTTTTATTTTCTTCCGCCATAAAGGGTTTCTTGGATGTGTGAGAGAGATTTTATTCAATAGATAAAATATCGAGACCCAACTTTCTATACTCGGACCTCGTCGGGGACATGCACTAAAAAACGATCAAGAGCAGCCTGCTCTGATACCACTAATCCAGATTATTTTCGGCACGAAATGAGAGCAAAGATATAATAAAGAAATGTACAGAGATATCTCAGATATCCAATAATATAATAGAAATGTATCAGAGATGCAACCATAAACACATAGATACAGTAATACACAATTTTGTATTAATGAGCGAAAATGTACAAAGACTATAAAAATACAGAGTGAAAGACTCGCTAGAATGGTGGCATCTTATCTCTGAGAAACGATGTGTCCGTTACTCACATTTTCAAGAATATGATTTTACAATGAGGCTCCAAAGGCATTTTTATCATAAATAAAATTCAAAACCCTAACCCCGGAAGATGAAAAGCCAGCAATTTTGTGGACCCCGTTTTGGGTAGTTTAGTGTATCAACTTCCCGGGGACGTAACTTTGGCATACGATCTCCATTTGGGGCGCACGATAGCTCGTTGGAAAGGTATCTTCGAGGAGATTCATTTAGGGGGATAAATTAGAGCCTTTAAATATAATTAAGAATCTTGTTCCCAAAAAACCTTTATTTAGGCCCTCAAAATGGCCCCGGAAGTTAAAAACTACTAAAAATAGTAAATTACCAAAATTGCCAAAAAAATGTTTTGAGTCAGTTGGAAAAGGTGGGTGGCCAACTATATCCACCTGGATCAATCCTCCTCCTTAGGACCCAAAGGTATCCATTGCATTGATTGCCTAAGGGAGAGGGAAAAGTGTTTGCTGAATCTACATCTTGATGAGTTGCTTGCCTTGTTAGAGAAGTTGTGTTGCTTAGCTTGTTGAAGGTTGTCACAAACCTATGGATGGAAGGGTTGGACCTTTTTAACCAGTCTAGCTACATGATATGACTATGTGCAAAAGGAATCTTTACACTTTGTTNGCACTAAAAAACGATCAAGAGCAGCCTGCTCTGATACCACTAATCCAGATTATTTTCGGCACGAAATGAGAGCAAAGATATAATAAAGAAATGTACAGAGATATCTCAGATATCCAATAATATAATAGAAATGTATCAGAGATGCAACCATAAACACATAGATACAGTAATACACAATTTTGTATTAATGAGCGAAAATGTACAAAGACTATAAAAATACAGAGTGAAAGACTCGCTAGAATGGTGGCATCTTATCTCTGAGAAACGATGTGTCCGTTACTCACATTTTCAAGAATATGATTTTACAATGAGGCTCCAAAGGCATTTTTATCATAAATAAAATTCAAAACCCTAACCCCGGAAGATGAAAAGCCAGCAATTTTGTGGACCCCGTTTTGGGTAGTTTAGTGTATCAACTTCCCGGGGACGTAACTTTGGCATACGATCTCCATTTGGGGCGCACGATAGCTCGTTGGAAAGGTATCTTCGAGGAGATTCATTTAGGGGGATAAATTAGAGCCTTTAAATATAATTAAGAATCTTGTTCCCAAAAAACCTTTATTTAGGCCCTCAAAATGGCCCCGGAAGTTAAAAACTACTAAAAATAGTAAATTACCAAAATTGCCAAAAAAATGTTTTGAGTCAGTTGGAAAAGGTGGGTGGCCAACTATATCCACCTGGATCAATCCTCCTCCTTAGGACCCAAAGGTATCCATTGCATTGATTGCCTAAGGGAGAGGGAAAAGTGTTTGCTGAATCTACATCTTGATGAGTTGCTTGCCTTGTTAGAGAAGTTGTGTTGCTTAGCTTGTTGAAGGTTGTCACAAACCTATGGATGGAAGGGTTGGACCTTTTTAACCAGTCTAGCTACATGATATGACTATGTGCAAAAGGAATCTTTACACTTTGTTGCAATCTTGTCGACCTTCTTCTGTTGGATAGAAGGTGCTTGGGCCGAGGCTGTAGTGGTTGCAGTATCCTTATGTTCGCCTTTTGAACAAATTGTGAAGTTGAATTTTGTAGTATCAGATACTACCTTGTGGCACTATTGAGGTGGAACAGTATTTGGAACTACCTCTGGTATTCTATAGAGATGACCCCCCATAGAAACAATGATGAGCTCCTTAATCCATGACTGGGAGATGAGGTGAGGCTTCTTCCAAGTTGTCTTCATCAAGTATCTATGGGGTGCAAGAATAGCATGGTTCTTTCTGTCTCCAAGATTAAAGTCATTATTCTTTAGTAACGGGATCTATCCCAACTGACTCCCAACTATGCATATTTTCTTCGGAATGTATGTGGTGATCAGAGTGTACTCATAGTCTCATGGGATGTTGTCACAGTTAACCACACCAGCCAACGGTGGGATATAGTCTGGTAATATCGACGGGATCTGCTTCAGATTAGCCATATCGTCATGATGCTTACTTCATTTCTTAGTCACAGGGTTAACATGGCCAGAATGACATCTAGTCGAAGGGGAAGCCTGCAGTCCCCTAGTCTACAATGCATGTACTCCTTCAGATAACGGTTTATCAGCCATCATCTTATTGAGGACTTCTTCGATAGACTTCTCTAATGCACTAGGTTCGCCTGAAATTCTCACTGTTAAACAGACAGGTCAGGGTAGGTGAACGGATAAGCGAGGTAGACAAACAAACAACGACGTCTAGTTTCTGATAACACAAATCGACACACAATCAATTCTCTATTATCTTAGTTAATCACCGGTGGAAAAAAGTGGTCCCGACGTAGTGTCCGACGGTTTAAATAAGTGGGGCCTCATAACGGATTCTTCCAATGAGCATGAATGCTTCCATCAATGCAAATTTGTCCGTTATGGCACAGTCTCAACATCCCAAAAGTAGTCCATCCACCCATAAATGTGTTTCTTAGTTGTTCCATAGCGTCGTTCTAACGATCAGAGCGCCTCCAATGGTCATATAGCTTCGTCGGGATGAAGTCTCATTCTGTGCGATCCTATTTTTCCGATAAGGTTCAAATCTTGTGAACCTGCCTCCTGCAAAGTCTTCATTTGTTCTTTATAGCCTCCTGTAGATTTTTCAACTTGGCTTTCTTCTTACTGAGATTTTTTGCCTTCTTTCCTGTGATCTAAGTTTCTCTAACTGTTTCTGGATTCCTCTTTCCATTCTTGTTCTTATCTTCTCCTAGCGTAGTGACTTCGCAATGTTGTTGTGCTCTCAAAGGGTTCGAAGTTAATATCCCTTATCTTATTAATTCCTGGGTGGGAACTCTTCTTTATTGTATGGATAGGTCCTTCAAACCTTCTTGCATTCTTTCAACCTCGACAACTAATTATCTTGCCTTTTGTTGCTTCGACTTATCTTCTCGTTATTCTATTACTCAGTCTATTTTTCTAGCTATGAAATCCCTTAGTTCTTTCTTTTTATTTTCTGTGGCTTCTTCCTCTGATTTCCTTCTGACTTGATCTTCCTCAATCCAAATTTTTCCTAACAAAAGTGGGAAAGGGGAGTTATTCTCAACAAACTTAATGACTTCAAATTCCTCTTCAGTCAATGTTCCATGAATAATAATAGGTACATTAGTAACTCTTCCACATAAGGTTATCATCTTTCTCTTGAACAAGCCTATCCTTCCCAATGAAGGTACCATAGTAGGCTTTCTCAAAATTTCCCAAGTGCCTTCTATCATAATATTCACTTGTGTTTCCTCATCCAAGACATAGTCTATGTTGAAGTCTTCTATTCTTGCATTTATGCGTTGTTTTACTTTTAGGATCTCTAGTAAACTGATATCTTTGTGAATATCCATTGTTTCTTTCAACTTTGATAACATAGTGTGAGCTTGCTCTGATTCTTTCTCTTTATGATTCTCTAACATGCTCTTATTCTCTTGACTTCCTTCATAGTTTTCTTGTCTCATGTTCATTTGTTCAACTTTAGAAATCATCCTTGGACAATCCTCAACTTCATGACCAACAATTTTACAACAAAGACAAATAGGATCTACACCAGGGCATTTCTTAGCAAGATGTCTCGATCTTCTACAGTTATAACATAGTGTCAATCCTCTCTTTCTCTTGTATGTTCTCTAACCTCTCCTATACTGCGCACTAGGATCACAGTGTTGGACCTACAATCTACAAAAATTCTTTCTAGGTTCCTGCATCCACTTATTAGTCCAAAAATTCTTTCTATGCATAGGAATAACATATCTTTCTTAATTTATATTAGCTCTACTTAAATCAATTTCTTCTTTCAACTGTGCCCTAGCTTTCGGACCAGGACAAAATCTATTAAACATACCTAGATTCATGATTTCAAAACAAAAAATTTCACTTATCTTACTCTTATCAAAGCACAAAGCTTTACCTCTTTTAAGATCTTACCTCTTTTCTTCAGATAGGATTTTTCTCTTAGCACAGAGCTTTGTAAGTCAAGTAGAGTACTGTGCACTCCAGTAGTAGATCTATGCACAGATCTTCTCTTTTCTTTACTTTAGTTCCCAACAATCACAGTTTCAGGTCCCGACAACGGAACCATTTGTTGGCACAGGGGCAGACCCAAGGTTCAACACTTCAACAATGCACCAACAAAACCCTAACTACCAACCCTTTCGGCAACACCTGCGAAGCAAGAAAAGTCTCACCCGAGGTAGAAGCAAGGGGGGTTACAGGACGCGGGTGTATGTAACCAAGCTAGGACATAGATTTGTGATAATAACACTTCACAGAGTATTATAGCAACACTTAAAAGGGGACATGCATTAGTTCATTAGCTTTATTAACATCGCAGAACATACCCAAAGATAGATCAACGTAGTAACAATAAATATTAATAAATTCAACCACTTAGAACATAGTACTGATTTAGATCTAACATTCATTCATCTTTAAGTAAATCACTAAGCAAGAACGGATCTATTTATCATACATAATAATCAAAGCACTGAACATATTCATGCCATAAACAATGCAGCACAAATCCAACCAAAGACACAAGATATTCGTGGTTCACCCTAGTGTGGGGCTACGTCCACCAAATTCTTCATCTTCTTTAATATTCTTCAATCTCTTTACATTCAGTTGCTTATGTGCACTAAGCCATAGAGACAAGCTTCGCAGAGGATAGGATATCTGTGCACTTAGCATCAGATCCTCCTTCCCAAAATTAGGTCAAGGAACAGAACCAACTTCTCTATCGAGCACAGAGCCTTACATACACATTTTTTTATACAAAGCAACTCAAAACTACTTGCACTTATCCACTTAGACTTCTCTCTAAGTCTCTTCTCCTATCATACATTCCTACTTATTTATACTTTTACAATCCCTTACAAAAAGGCCTAATCATGGGTAAACCCATGGGCCGAAATCCCATAACCCATTAACAAAACCATAAGGAACCCCTTGTTGGGTCCACAAAGCCTGCAAAATAAGTGATATCTGTGATCTAAGCTCCACCTAGGCGCTCCTTCCTCAATCACTGTGTCGAAGTCCAAAAAGTGGTCAAACCTAACCAAAGTTTCCTCAAAACTTGGTCTAGGGCCAACAAACAGCATGGAGCTTCCACATATATGGTTGGCCCAAGAGAACATCACAAACATCCAGTGGGGTAACATCACATAATAACTCATCCTTGAAGGGTTGGATGTCATAGGACAATCGGCATTGCTGGCTTACATGGAGATCTCATCCTTGGCAAAGCCACCCGATGTTGTATGGTTGCGGGTGTGGTGTTGTCGACAATCCCAATTGTTTGATGACATCTGTTGAGATGAGGTTCTTCTCGCTTCCACTATCAACAATAAAATGTAGTGGGTTCCCCTTCACCCGCATCTGTGAATGAAAAAGGCATTCCCCCTCTTCAGGAGCTGTTGGTTCTTCTGGTTGAATTGTTGCAATCGTGACAATAACAGTGGTGTCTACGTCGATGATCTGTCTTTTCCCAGTATTTTCATAATCAAATTCCCAATCAGGGTTTGGATCCTTGTCTTTGAGCTCAGCCACCAATGACTGTTTTGAGTGAAATTCATTGGTGTTGTGCCAGGGGTTTTTGTGGAAATCACACCATTTTCTAGTGTCCTTCTTTGTCTTCCCGTGACCCTTCTTTTCCCGTGGCTTGGCCTGGTTTTAGAGATACTTTTTGTTAGGGCCATATTTATCATACTTTGGTTGTTGCAGATTTGCAGACCCAAACTCCTGTTTGTTCCGATGCTTAAATTTCTACTCGATTTTAACAACATATCGATAAGCAGCACCAAGTGATGAGATGTCCAAAAAATCCATTTTAGTTTGGATGTATCTGTGTAGAGCCCCATTGTATTTCAAAACCAAATTTCATTCAAAGTCTTTGATACCCAACTTGGTGTGCAAGGTATGGAAGGTATTGGTGAACTCTAAAACTTCTTTGCCCCTCTCTTGTCACAGTGTGGTCCATCTCATGCACTAGTCCTCATAGTTGCCAACAAGGTAATATTGGTCCTTAACCGCATCCACAAAAAAATCCCAAGTGGGATCGGCCCCATATATTCCAGAATCCTCCATGGAAATTTTCTCCTAGTAAGTTTCCCACCAATATTTGACATGGGGGAGAGCCTTAAGGAGTGTGAAGGTGATATTTTCCCTGTCGGAAAAATTATGAACAGAGAAATAACCTTGTAGCAGATTTAACCATTTTTCTAAGGCATCCGCATCTATCTGTCCTTCATATATGGGAATATAAAAATTAACTTATACCTTTAAAGGAGAGGTACTTCCAAAGTTGTCGCTTGATGAAGATGCACATGTTGTTATCGGTAGGCGTTGAAGGATGTGGGAAAATTTCTCCATCATTTCGTCCCTCTGTCGCGTGAGAGCTTGCTCAAGCAACAGATTAATAGAATCATCTGCTCTGTCATTTTTATTTCCTTCCACCATGGAGGGTTTCTTGGATGTGTGAGAGCGATTGTATTCAAGAGAGACAATATCGAGACCCAACTTTCTATACTTGGACCTCGTCGGGGACATGCACTGAAAAACGATCAATGGCATCCTGCTCTGATACCACTGATCCGGATTGTTTTCGGCATGAAATGAGAGCGGAGATATAACAAAGAAATGTATAGAGATATCTCATATATCTAATAATATAACAGAAATGTATCCGAGATGCAATGATAAACATAGAGATATAGTAATAGACAATTTTCTATTAATGAGCGAAAATGTACAAAGACTGTAAAAATACAGAGTGAAAGACTCGCTAGAATGGTGGCAGCTTATCTTTGAGATGTGTCTGCTACTTGCATTCGCAAGAAGATGATTTTACAATGAGGCTCCAAAGGCATTTTTATCATAAATAAAATCCAAAACCCTAACCCCGAAAGATGAAAAGCCAACAATTTTGTGGACCCCGTTTTGGGTAGTTTAGTGTATCAACTTCCCGGGGGCATAACTTTGGCATACGATCTTCGTTTGGGGTGCACGATAGATCGTTGGAAAGGTATCGTCGAGGAGATTAATTTATGGGGATAAATCAAAGCCTTTGGCTATCATTGAGAATATATATCCCAAAAAACCTTCATTTAGGCCCTCAAAATGGCCCCGGAAGTTAAAAACTGCTAAAAATAGTAAATTACCAAAATTGCCAGAAAATTGTTTTGAGCCAGTTGGAAAAGGTGGGTGGCCATTGTGTTGGATCATGTTATCATTGATGCCAATGGTTTGATTGATTGATTTCATTGATTTATTTCAAGTGATTGATTGATGTCAAAGGATTGATTGATTGATGATTTATGTAATATAATATGTATTGTCCTTGATGAGAATGCATAGATGAAGATGGATCAATGAGTTGTCATTGATACATGATGAAGATGGATCGATCTGGTTCCATTGGTATATGATGCATTGTTGGAAAAATGTATAGATGACTCATTATTGTCTTATCCTGATTGATAAGGTGTACAAATGGATGAACTCCAAAGTGGTCCCCTTATGGTGAAATCCCTCACAGGAAGATGCTTTACAGATTGAGTTATCCTAGAAGAATGGTTGGAGGACCCATGCTTGTATGAGCAATAACGAGATGAAG
>SNQJ01S0198153.1:0-17328 GCA_010110895.2 Picea sitchensis
AATCCTAGGGGGGACTTAATACATTTCCATAAGACTCTAGGAGGATGTTTAGCATGGTAATATACATCAGACACTAGGCTTAGATCCATGCTCAAGCCTAACCATGAGCATATACTCCAGCTCTGGAGGATTGAGTGAAAAACTCATAAATTATAAATCGCCTGAAAACGGCAAAATATAATTAGTAAGTGAAAAAATACTCCAGAGTATAACTCATGCTTAGGGTTTAAGGTGGCTAAGACCTTTTACAAATTCATCATGCAAACACCTCTTATTACAATTTTTTATGGAAAATGTAGAGTAACAGGGTGGTCTTTTTGACCGACTGAATTTCTGAACTCTGAATTTTGAACAATAATGTTCAAATCTTTGGCGGCTCGCTGGAAATTCACCCTAGTGCAATTTGGTGGATAACAGACTTGACATGGGGGTGCCTTCTAAGTGGATTTTCACTCTTCCAACTTAGGAAATACATTAGAAATCATTTCTCCACTCTCTTCATGACTTCAGACATTTTTAGAATTTTTGGCTTGTTTACCTTAGCCAATTATTTGCTGGATTTTGACTGACTTGGACTTCTCATGGACAATGACCTAGCAAAACTTGTCCAATTGAGCTGAAACTTGGTCCTAAGGTGTAGGGGGTCATAAGAAATTTGATTTGAGTACTCACACCCCTATACAAAATCCATAAGGACCAAATTTTTACATTTTTCATCAAAAATAATTAAAATTTTCAATTTACGGAAAATTTAATTATTAAAAAATCCTATCAAAACCTAACGGAATTCTGCAAGACTCTAGGAGATGTCTAGAATGGTCACACACTGGGCTTAATCAGTAGAATACCTTTCACCACTTTGGAGGATTATTGAGTGAAAAACTCAAGAGTAATTAAAATTGTTGAAAAGCAAGATTAATTACTTGAGGAAAAAAAAACACTCGATGAAAGGGCTTCCCTAATGATAAAGTCCTAAGAAACTAAATTATTTGACCCATGCTAACATATTACAAAATTATCCCACGCAGGGGAGCGGGCATTTCGTGTACACAAAAAGAACTGTTGGGGGGAAAAATTGCCCTGCTGAGCCATAAGCCTTCAACTTTGTCGTAGCGCGAGGTCATATATCTTCATGGTACATGACGTTGACACCTAGTTGAAATAGGTGGTCAACAAGGAGTTTGATTTTAGACTCTTGATTATAACTTAATTCAAGAACTTAAGAAGGGAGAAAAGGTTGCTAGAGCCCAAAAGTGCTTGAACTCTAGCAATCCTTCTCTTTAAGGCTTGAAATCTAAGGCCCTAATGTGCTAGCACCTTATATTTCAAACCCTACCTCTTAGATATTGCTACTATAATTCTCCAAACATATTGCATTGTTGTTGTAAGAGACTAAATAGCCCTAAGGCACTAATCATTTCAGCTCTCTTGTGGTAAAAGTGATCAACAAACTCTCAATTTTCATTGTCTCAAGCTTTTGTTGAGATTTGGGTACCTTGGAAAGTGGTCCCTTGTGTTTTTGAGTCTCTAAACACAAGTGGGAAATACTTTGTACCATGTACCATGTACTCTATGTCTAATTTCACTTTGACTTACGAGATTTAAGTCAAAAGTGAAATTTGGTCATTTTAGCTTAAAATGACTACTAATTCACTTTGTGGGTGAATTGAGCGACATAAAGTGAAACTATGGAAACTTGAATATAGTGGGTTTTGAGTTGAGATTCTTTTGTAGAGATCTCAACTATTGATTAGAGATGGGATGAGATGATCTCATCCACCCATCTTTTAGGTTTCCTTATGTTTCCTTAAGAGGGGTGCATAGGGCAAGGAGAGGCTTAATTTACTTGTATGTTCACCAAGAGAGTTTGGAGAAGGGCAAGAGGATGGGAATGGAAGCATTGAGAGAGGAGAGATTGGGCGCTTCCTTTCATGGAGGGCTCATGAAGGCTTAGGGCCCAACTTATTTGTGGTGGTTGTTCTTGCTTGGAGGAGGGCGCACTTGAGGAGGAGGGCACACCTATAGCAGGGAGGTCTTGCAGTGGTCAGATTGCCTTGAGGACAATTTCAATGGAGAGGCAACACACAAGAGCACATTGTGGTGCAAAGGTTTCTCCATCAGAGCTTCAGGGAGCAAGAGCGCTTCATTTCAGTGGATAGAGCAATATTTGAGGAGGGTGCACCGTTCTTGGGCACATCTCTCACTCTTGGATTTGTGTTGCAGCTTGAGACAAGCTACTATTGTATCAGGTTCATTTGTTTCATGTACTTGTTGTATTCCACCTTCTATTCTCCACATATATATACTTCCATTCAAAACTGGTTTTCCCCGAGGGGGTTTTATCCAGGGTCATGTTGACCAAAAATACTTGTGTTCATTTCATGCATGCTTAGAATTGTAAATCATCATTTAGAGTTGTAAAGATCTAGAGGTAGTGTTATTTGTTTTGAGTATATTGCATGTGCTAACATTGGGAAAATAAAACACTTGCAAGGGCACCTCAAAAGGACACTTAACCATCAAAACTGTGAGCAGAAAGTACTTGACTGTTTGCTGTCCTAAAACAACAGCAAAGGACAGTCACAGAGATTGAAACTTAGAGCCCAACAAGAGGTCAAAGACAAACCTGTTGGGCAGCCTCATAGTACCTCATGAGAATCTACAGCTTTTTACTAACTTTGCTAACTCTAACTTGAGTGAACTTACTAATTTACTTGCTTCTGTTGCAAAAGTTTGCTACAGCCATTCTAACATACACTAATTAGCTGCATACATTGCTCTAATAGTGGCTTAACATATCCAGAAGTTGATTAGCTGCATACATTGCTCTAATAGTGGCTTAACATATCCAGAAGTTGCATCTAATGATTGGACAATGTTTTATTGAGTAAATGTTAAATTTTCATGATAAATTGTTGCAATTCTGAAGTGTAATTTTTGCTGCTGTTACAATTTATGTATTGCAGTTGTACCATTGTTAACTACTGCAATTTTACAACAATTATAGCATCTTTCAATGTCTAGCGTCTTTAAGAGGTTTTACTTGCACACTTGTACTTGGAATTGATTATATAAATGCTATAAAGTGTCCTTGTTCCAAGTAGGTACTCAAACCATCTTTTACCTCTTATTTCTCCTTGACCTAGACGTTGACTTAGGTGATCAAGAGAGGGGGTGGTAGGCTTGGCTATCAAACTTGCTACTTTGATCCCTTGAGGTCACGAGGGAAGCCTCCCTTGTGGTGGACCTCTTCCATCACTAAAATGAAGGGATTTCTTACAAATGTGATAGTGGTAGGATTTCCTATAGTTGCACAAAATTTGGTGATCTTGTGTTGGGCTTTGCACAACTACAAATCCTGCGATATCAAGTCCAATAGCTGCAAGGAACCAGTAATAAATTTCTCTCAATGTGATGAAAATCGCAAAGTGGAACCTCATACAATATGAGGTGTAACAGTGGTTGTTGTTGAAGATCCACTGGAAGTAGACAATGGTGATGATCTTGTTGAATAAATGGCATTTTAGGCATTTTAAGAAGCTCACTCTTTGAAGATAGGAAATGATCTAATCTAGATAAGGCTCAACATGGAGGGTTGCCTATTTAGTTCAGGAGTTTGTGGATCTTGGGAATTATACCCTTATGAGGGTCACGAGACAACTAGATGGAGTACTATGGATGTAGCTCAACATGGATGATTGTCCAATAATTTGGGAGATTCATAATTCGGGAGTTTGGGGAGGTGGAATCCGGGAACTCAAGAGCTATACCTCTACAAGGGTTACAAGGCAGCTTAGTGGAGCTCTACTTGGTGCAAGGATTGTTTTCAGAGAAGAAGCCTCTCAAGAATGTTTTTTGGTTTTGTTTACTTCTGATATTTTGTTTTTAGTTAGTATGTATTTGGTTTCAGTAAATTTTGTTTTAAATATTGTAAACCTTAAAGAAGGGTTGTTAGAATATAAGGCTTACATGTGCAATAAAGTCAATTAAATCCTTAGGATTTCAATTATTATTAGCTGTTAGGGTTTTGGACAAATATGACCTTTCATACTCTTTATAAGAGAGGCAAATCTCATTGTAATAAATGCACCCATTATTCATAATATCAAAAGGGTGTTATTCTTCCTTATGTTCTATTACGTGCTTCAACCCTATCTAGGGTTTTGTCATTAATGGGATCTAGTGCATTTTCAGTAGGTTATTAGGACTCGACAATGTGAAGAATCAACTTTGACTCAGGACTTGGCAAAGACTCAATGAAAAACTTGACCAAGGTTTAGAAGCCAAAAAGTCTAATATATTTGAAGTTTGACAAAATTAGAAACAAATTCGTACATCAGAAATCCATCATTTAGACATCAAAATAGACATCATCATATCACGTCAATGATCAAATACATCATGATTGATTGCATTACCTTAAGAATCATATATTAAATCATTATAGCCTATAATTTGTATTTGATATTAGATGGTCTTCAAATTTTGTTACACCATACAACTCTAGAGATTGACGTTGGTAGACCGTAGAACTCGAGACTCCAAATTCTAGAGTCATGTATGGTAAATATAAACCAAACATCCTACCTTTGATGGAGCTCTTGAGGTAGATGGGACCCCATGGCCAAAGGCTAACCAGTGGAAGTCATCATTTGCAAATGCTCAACCATCAAACATAATTGTGCAACCTTGTTTTGGTCAAGGAGGAGCTGCAAAACTTGGGAGACTTGGCAATTGATGAGTTGCACCACCATTATTGTTACTGTACTACTACCATTGGCAACAAATCCATCCAAACCTCCAAATCCAATAGTTTCAGGGCATTCAGTTTGCATAGAATGTGAATTGGAATCCCTGCCCCTATTTCAGCTCTAGGCTCTGACTTGTTTTCTTCTGGCTTTTTCAGCGGAAAATGAATCCAGGATGGTGTCTAAATGGTCTTTTAAATCGATGGACACACTTAGATTCTATGAATTTGGTCAAGGCAGTATCTAAGCATGTTGATGCTTTTATAGAACTTTTTTGGGGAAAAATTTGTTCGACAGTTTTCCCCTCTCCAAGATCCTTGCAGTGTGCAAAATAGGGTACACAGACCTATATTTGGGTAAAAATTGCATTGAACAATTTTCCTTTACCATTTTCAGTTTATTATTACTATTACTATTATTTTGGGGGGTAAGGGTTTAACAGAAGAAAACAGAAAAAACAGCTTGCTGTTTTTTCTACAAAGGGAATACTACTGCCCAAGTGAATTTCTGCAAAAGACTCTGAGATTCAATCCCCACAGTGATGTCCCACTGTTCTCTGGGGGGAGGGGTTTCACAGGAAAGAGCAAGCTTGTTTTTTCCACAGAAAGAGAAAAAGTTGAAATATCTGGATCTAATCCCCTTGAAAACTTAGACATTTGGCAAGGTTTCATCTAGGAGCAAGGATCAATCAAGATCACTACTGTCCAAGTGAAATTGTTGCAAAAGGTTGCTGAGATTCCTACTTGTTCTGCAGGAGGGTTTCGACAAGCTTCTTCCCTATATTCTACAGGATCCGCCAGTGCGAGCAGATCCAGCGGATCCAGCGTTCAGATCCCGGATCCGTATCCGGATCCGCTCGGAAACGCAATAAAAACGCCACCTGCCGATTCTGTTGAAACTGGAAACGGATCCTGCAGGAAGGAGATGGATCCCAAGCTCCTGACCCCACACACAGGCGGATCCGAGCAAAAATTATGCTAAATTTTTGGGTTTGGGTATTTTTAGCGGTGTTCCAGCGTTCCCCGATCCAGGGACTCCAGGGGTTGCGTTTCCCCATATATACAGGCTCCCTAATGGTAATGTTAAATTCTTAGAAGTAAAAGTGGCATTTCCTTTATCTTTCATTTTATCCTTTTACTTATTTTTGCAGCCCATTGTTTTCGGGATGTTTGATGGTTCCAACCTCCATTGGACTTCATGCATGGAGAAAAGTAAATTTTAGGTCCATTCAAAATTCCAGCCAGGACTTAACGGTTTTTAGGATTTCTAGATTGGCAAGATTACAATGGCTGCTGATTCACACTATCAAGTATGAAGGGTATGGGCGGTAATTAATCAAGACCACAAGCCCTCTCTACTTTTAATGTTGGTGAATTGTACAGTTTTTAAACTCCTTTGTCATGGCCTTAGCAAGAATGTACCTTCCACTCAAACGAGAATCATTGATTAGGCATGTTAAGCTTTTCTACCATATTTTAAGGCAAGGATTAGATAGTTTCATCAAAAGAGTGCGTGGGTGTGGTAGGAATGTCCCTAGAGGTTCGAGGTATAAGCAAAGTCAAGGCAAGAGGCAAAGGATGAAGGATAATACTAATGATGTGTATCCCAATATAAAGCCCGATGGTGGAATATTATGCAACGGAGAAGAATTGGTCCACATATAACTTCATCCATTCTATCAGAGGAATAGACTTTCCTCTAAGAGGACAGAGAAGCTAGTTACAATACGCCCTCGTCTTGCATAGGAAGACACTGAGTATCGGAAGGGACCCGTGACCACGATGGGATGTGGATCGAAGGGATGAATTACCACAGAGATAGATGAGGGGATGCACCGGATAGGCTGCAACATATGAATAGTTTGGTTGAGTGTGTGTCATTGGTTACTCTCATGAGTGACTGGAGCCGAGAGAGCAGATGATGACATTCCTTTAAGTGGTCACGATGACTTAGCATGGGAGATAGATGTAGAGGACCAACCAACTTAAGTTTAGTTTAGTTAAATAGAAAACTAGTTGTTCTATAAATAACTCAAGTGTGTATTAAAAAATAAAATATTATTATATTTTTTTGTGCATATGCAAGATTTCCCATGGTATCCGGATCTGGCTTTTCAAAAAAGAAATCTGAAATCCATTATCCGAATCGGGATCACGGTAACGCATAGTTTTCCACAGAAAGAAAAAGTTGAAAATACTTTGGATCCTAATCCTTGGCTTAGACATTTGGCAAGGGTTTCATCTAGAACATGAGGATCAATCAAGATACTGTCCAGTGAAATTGTTGCAAAGGGTTGCTAGAGATTTCCATCCCACAGTGGCGTCTCAGATGTTTTTGGTTTAGGGGTGGGGGTTGGCATGAATTGGAAGTGTTAACAGAAAAAAGCAGCTTGCTGTTTTTTGCACTGAAAGGGAAAATGTTGAAATACCTGGATCTATTCCCCCCTTAAAAACTGACACTTGGCAAAGTTTCATCTAGGAGCAAGTATTGTCTGAGGCTACTACTGTCCAAGTGAAATTTCTAACATTGCTGAGATTCAATCCCCACAGGGATGTCCAGCTAAATACCTACTTTTTGCTTAATGTCTTCATTGCAAATCTCAATTTTGCTGTAAAATGTCTTGTTGGAGCACCTCTAACTTGTTTGAAAATGTTTTGCTTGTAAAATGTCTTGTTGGAGCACCTCTAACTTGTTTGAAAATGTTTTGCTGGATGTTTGTAGGTTACAAAGTTGAACATCTGTTTGGTATTTTTTTGTTTTATTTTGTTTTCTTGCCATGACGAGTATGACTTGTGAGTATTCTGAATATTGGTGAGTAAAATTACTATGACTGAAAACATGTTTGATCTATCAATGCATGTGGACCCAAAAGTATGGCTGAAAGCTACATTCTTAAGAATTATGTAAAGTTTCCAAACAAATATCCTGAATATGGCAACATACATATAGGAAAATACCAGAAGTATGGAAAAGAGTTACATTCTTAAGAATTATGTGAAGTTTGCAAACGAAGATCCTGATGATGGCACCATACATATAAGAAAACAATGAAACATCCAAATAAAAGGTTAAAACCGGTAAGAAAGGAATAAGGCTCGGGATATTAGTCATAGAAATCCAAGTAAGATTGATTTTTTTAGGCAATAAAGGTAAGCGATGCTTCTATTTCATATTGACACAGGGCCAATGAAAAATATGAGACGTACCTTTTTTGGGGAGTTCAGGAGTGTTTTAGGGCTATGATTAGAATGTCTACATGATGAGGGATAATTCTTATTTTGTGGACATAATCATACCACCTTTGACAAGAAATCTGTTGGTGTTGATGATCTAATGTCCAAATAACTTGCTGATTATGCTCGTCATCTGCCTTTTTCATGAAATGATCTCTTTTTATAGAGTATCATGCTCGTCATCTGCCTTTTTCATGAAATGATCTCTTTTTATAGAGTATCTGCAACTGTGGTCTTCCTTTTTAACAAAATGAGAGAATATGTGCATCTTCAGCTATACTGATTGACAACATTCAGAACACTTGTTTATTCATTTTGATGAATTGAATTTGAAACATCGATGGTAAAACATATGAATCTGAATGGTATTTGTCTTCCTCCCTCTGTTGCCCCCATCTGCCTTTTACATGAAATGATCTCTTTTTATTGAGTATCTGCAACTGTGGTCTTCCTTTTTTACAAAATGATAGAATATGTGCATCCACAGCTATACTGATTGACAACATTCAGAAGACTTGTTTATTCATTTTGATGAATTGAATTTGAAACATCGATGTAAAACATATGAATCTGAATGGTATTTGTCTTCCTCCGTCTGTTGACTCCATGTTCTTCATATAAAATATGCTGTGTAATACTTGTATTTAGAACGAATAACATCCAATTCTGGTTGGGATTATGTAGGTTTTTTAATTTCATATTTTGCATAATTACATATAACTATGACATAATATATATTAGATCTGCCAATATCTGCTTGGAGTTCTTTATCATTTCATGAGGGTGAATGTTATTCTCTTCTGGGTGAGCTGACATAATTTTGGACTTTGCGATAATTATTGCTTTTTGGTAAGCTAAGTGGTCTGTAATCTCTGCTTTTTGTTCAGAAACTATGGCTTGCTGGGTTCTCAAGGGGAATCCAAGAAATGCACAGAAAAGCCTCTTCAGTTCTTGAGGATGCAGTCAGAAGTATATATACCGTTGTTGCATTTTGTGCTAGTAATAAGATGATGAACCTTTATAAAGTACAGTTGGACAGTATTCTTAGATGGAGCTTTTGGCATGCACTTCTTACTGGAATGGCTTTTGGTGGGTCACAATTCCTTCTTTTTGCATGCAATGCTCTCCTTCTATGGTATGCAGCCATGACTGTCAATAGGGACCAAAGAAAAGTGTCCAGAGTCTTGAAAGAATACATGATCTTTTCATTTGCATCCTTTGCACTGGTAGAACCTTTTGGACTAGCTCCATATATTTTGAAACGACGCAAGTCTCTGATTTCAGTGTTTGAAGTCATTGATCGGAAACCCAAGATTGACTCAGATGATGCCTCTGGGTTGAAGCTTCCTAATGTATATGGAACACTTGAATTGAAAAATGTTGATTTCCATTATCCGACTTGCCCTGAAGTGATGGTTTTGAGAAATTTCAATCTCAAAGTGCAGGGGGGTCAAACTGTTGCTGTAGTGGGAGCATCAGGCTCAGGCAAAAGCACAATAATTGCACTTCTGGAGCGATTTTATGACCCAGTTTCTGGGCAAATCTTCCTGGATGGGAAGGACACTAGAACCCTTAATGTGCGCTGGCTTCGAAGTCACATGGGTCTTGTTCAACAAGAGCCTGTTCTCTTTTCTACTTCCATAAAAGAAAATATTATTTATGCTAGACATAATGCGTCTGAATCTGAGATGAAGGAAGCAGCAAGGATAGCAAATGCTCATCACTTCATAAGCAGCCTGCCGCATGGATATGACACTCATGTGGGTATAAGAGGAGTTGATCTAACTCCTGGTCAGAAGCAAAGAATTGCTATTGCTAGAGTCGTGCTGAAGAATGCCCCAATATTATTATTGGATGAAGCAAGCTCTACAGTTGAGTCTGAGTCTAGCCGTGTAGTACAGGAAGCTTTGGATACATTGATAATGGGGAACAAAACAACAATTCTGATTGCAAACCGCATTGCAATGATGCGACATGTGGACACAATTGTTGTTCTAAATGGTGGTCGTATTGTTGAAGAGGGTACTCATGATTCACTGATGGCAAATAATGGTCTTTACATGCGTTTGATGCAGCCCCACTTTGGTAAATCCCTGCGCCAACATAAGCTGCTTTGAGTTTTCCCAAGGCTAACAGCAAAGTTTGTATTGTACTGTTTCCAGTCCAGACTTATCCTCTTCACCACCATTGATGACACATCATGTGATGAGCATTTACCTACAATTGTGCTGTATATTTTCAAGAGCAGTTTGTCACTATGCCATTCTGCAGTTGGTGGTTCCTGTACAAGGTGTTTCTCAGCTCAAGAGATTTTTGGTTAAGTACGGGTAAAAGTTATTGATTCTTGATGGAAAGCATGGTGTATTTTGATCTGTAATTGACAAATTATACAAGTATTTCTCTTTGGAATCTGGCAAATCTTCTTTCAATTTCAATAAGAGGAAGAAGATGCTGGGATCTCAAGGCATCTTCTACTAGGATCAAGAGGAAATAAATTCTTGGCAGTTGAATGTCTACAAGGGTTCCTACCAAGGGTGTAAATGGTGAATACATTGTCCTATTTATCTTTTCAGGTCATTCCAGCCCTTTTATGCATGATATTTCCACAAGTGGATTAATCTGGCTCTTTCCATTTAATTTCGAGAGCAAAGAACACGCAGCACCTAATTTGTGGCATTCTTTCAAGGAATACAAGCATTTCACTTTGGGATATGGCGAATCTTCTTCCAATTTCAACCAGAGGAAAAAGATGCCGGGATCACAAGGATATTATTTATCACGGTGAATTCAAATCATTTGCAGTTCAATGTCTACAAGGGTTCCTACCAAGGGTGTAAATGAATACCATGTCTTATTTGGTTGTTTTGGCCATTCCAGCTCTTTCATGCATGGTATATCCACGAGTGGGTTGATCTGACTCTTAACCAATCAATTTTGACAACAAAGGATGCTTGGCTCCTGATTTGTGGCATCTTTTAAAGGAGTATAAGGTGTGTTAGATTTCTTTCACAATATATTTTCTCGAAAATATTATACGTTCAGTGTGATTATTGAATATAAAAACTTGAAGATGGATCAACTCGTTCAGCTTGTGTGCTGTACTGGCCTGTTTATGGTAGCTGGATTTCATTGGCATGCTTTTTTCACAGTATCAATATAAAATGACATAATGTTCAATCATACAACTTTCAGTTCTGCTTAATAGGTAATCATTCTCCAACTTTTATTCTCTGGATTGAGGCTCAAGTTGCAAACAAATTCAACTTGGTGGAAGATATGTGCCTGCTTCCAAAATCTATGAGCACAAGTATAACTCTGTGAATGTCTTGGCATGATTCGACTGTGGGATTAGGGCTTCACCAAAGGGCTTGAAAGTGCTCATGAGTCATAACCTCTATGCTTTGCACACAAATTGTCTATATTTGGCCTCTCTGCTCTCGTTGATTCTTTTACCTCATTTGATAGTTGAATCAAGCAAACTTTGTATACATTTTTCACTGTATGTCTCAAGAATCAATGTTAAGGAGACACCCTCTATAAAAGAGAGCTGTACCACACCTTTTATCATATTCTGACCTCAACTTGCTATTAAATGCTAAAGTAGGAGTCATTAGCTTGCTGTACAGATCACCTGGTGGTTCAGTAGTATTTATTGTCACAGGGTGTTAGAAGATCAAACCATTCTAGTGGGCCAAATCTAGGTGGCCTGTTGTTTTCTTCTGAGGATGCCTTTGTCTGTTACGAGGAAGTCATCTGTTGTAGTTATGATAGGAGCAGCAATATGACTGTTTTCTCAAGAAGAAAACCATTATCAAATGAATCTGGAGCAGAGTAACATCTTGGAACTGATGATATGATTACAATTTGAGTTGATGAGCTATTGACAATTCCTTTGTGAAATAGACAGATAAATTATATCTTAGAAGGGCTGAAGCTGTCTTTTTGTAGCGAAAGTATCCTTGAAACATCTTGGTGGCAAATCACTAGCAAAGGACTTCTGCTTCACATACCTGGAGCTCACATCAACTATAAGGAAAGGAAACTTGGAAAAGGATGAGGGCATATTTTGTAGGGCATCAAATGCTTCTGATGTCAGTATATTCTTTTGGCTAGAAGGTAAATATTTCTCAGGTCTAGCTTCATCACACTTGTTCATCTTTTATAAGTTTTTAAAACTAATGCAGATATTTTGCATTTCCAATTTACTTGATGTTACAGATTCAATGCAATAATAACTCTTCAGGGAATGATGGAATATATCCAAGTTGTATGCTTAGTCACTGCACATGGTGATTTTTTTTTAAAAAGCTCGAATTTCGTCAAATCTCAAGCAATGACGAATTGAATGGCAAATTTTATTTTGCCATGCAATTTTTTTTATAAGTTTCAAAAGTAAAGCGTTAATATCTTTGTTTAAATTTAAAAATATAAAACTAAAACCATATTTATATGTATGCATGTATTCAGTCTGGACATTTGATTTGACAAAATTTTAGGTCAAATTTTGAAGTTAAAATATTTAGTGTTTTTTGTTTTGAATATATGAATTTATAATGGAATTCAATTAATTATCTTTGTACTCGGTAAGATTTTATAATTTTTTACTGAGTGAACATTTTCAATTTCATTGTCCCCAAATTTTTCCAATTTACTTGATGTTACAGATTCAATGCAATAATAACTCTTCAGGGAATGATGGAATATATCCAAGTTGTATGCTTAGTCACTGCACATGGTGATTTTTTTTTAAAAAGCTCGAATTTCGTCAAATCTCAAGCAATGATGAATTGAATGGCAAATTTTATTTTGCCATGCAATTTTTTTTATAAGTTTCAAAAGTAAACGTTAAGATTCACTTTTTGTTTAAATTTAAAAAATATAAAACTAAAACCATATTTACATGTATGCATGTATTCAGTCTGGACATTTGATTTGACAAAATTTTAGGTCAAATTTTGAAGTTAAAAAATATTTGTATTGTTTTTTGTTTGAATATATGAATTTATAATGGAATTCACTTAATTGTCTTTATTGTACTCGATGAGTTTTATAATTTTTTTTGCACTGGTGAACATTTTTTGAATTTCATTGTCCCCAAATTCGAACACAAATACAAACACGAACCGGATGATTTAGGTTATATGTGGGTTACATTTCATGGCTGAGTTTGGGACTCCTGAATAAACTTGAAAGACGTATAATGACAAAGTAGGTTTGGAGGTTGAGCACAATGGAAATGGTGCTAAGCAGTAAATTAAAGTTAAAAGGAAGCCTTCATGCCTGAATCAAGATTGTGAGAATTGTGATCTAGTTCAACATTTATTGATAAGTTGATTACTTCTATTGATGAAGCACTGAAAATGTCTTGACAGAGGGCAGACAGGTGAAAGAAAGAGGTATACTTCAGGCTAGATTTTAATTAACAGTTGGGAAATCAATTACAAAACTCATGGTAATGCCTTGAACCCCAAGATGCAATGTATAAAGCAATTGGAAAAATATATGCTATGTAAAAGGAAGAGAAATCTAAGCACAGCTGTCTCCAACGTCATATCAAAATAAGGAGGATATTAGCTCCCAAACAAGGTTATACATAGACAACTCGTATAGAGATTTTTGATTTATGACATTTGAATTGGACATGGACTGCATTAATAAAATGCTTCTCTTAATTGAATGGTTTGAATGTAAACATTCCCTTATCACAGGGACTGGAAAGGTTGGTCCATTTAAAATGTTTTTCAACACTGATTTTACTACGAGGAACACAATGTTAGAAATGTGTCTCATTCTCAGATGTATTTACTCTGAAAGTTAATATTATTGATTTTTATCCACAATTAAATGTCTTTTGATCAGGGTGTTGGTTTGAACAGCGTACTTAATCGAAATGTCAAATATACCTTTCATTTAGGGTTTTGTAAATGTGGGTTGATGGACTTAATAAGAAAACTAATGCAAATGTGTCAAATTACTGCAAAGATGAACTGAACTGTTCTTGTTTACTGAAATATATGAATGTAAAATTTCCAGGTTGGTGCATAGGTTGTTTAAACTATTTTCTAGCCTTCAAAAAGTCTTTTTTCAGAACATGTAAAATTGCTGGTTTTACTTGCATTGGAAAGAGTTAAGGTTACATGGGGATGCGCCCCAGGGGTGGGAGGCCTCCTCCCCATGTATTGCATAGTCCTGGGGATTTGGGGATACTGGGAAGCATTCCTGAATGGTGCCGTGGATATCTATGCATCAGTATGTCAGCTAATGTACTTGTTTTGATCAAGGTATGTCCTTAAGAAACCAGGGATATCTAGATATGTTTCTTTTCTTTTCTTTCCTTTTGCAAGTTTAGAAGCTTACATCCAAGATTTTTTTGTTTGCCTGAATAGTTTTAATTTTGTCAAAATGAAGTATGTGAAAACGAACAGTTACTGACCCTATTTCACATTCCCTTAGCAAATAATCCATAGACAGAATTATTGGTTGGTGACTGTAATCTTCTTCAGAATGCGAGAGATTCAGTTTGCATACACAAGGCTCTTATCTATGATATTTGTGAATCAGGAAATGATATTAAGTCTTGGGCCAATGTTTATATGAATGATTAATAGCATTGAGGAGTAATTTATTTAAGAGTTCTACTTGGACAGAGTACTCCGATTTACAACATTAACAGAGCTCGCTTCCCGGAATCATTCAACATGGATGTCTTAATATTGACATCTGTCAACTCAATATACACTACAAAACTCATGTTCAATGTTATGAACACACACACACACACACACACACATATATATATAATAATAATAATAATAATAAACAAACAACAAATAATATTAATTAATTAATAAAAAGACATGGCTATTAATCAAAGGACACTCAACCTAGATATATATAATGGGGCATGTTATCCCCATTTTGTGAATAACTAACGAGATTATGTTTTGAGGCCCTCAAGTTGTAGATATGGAGTGCCAAGAGACCACATGACCAACGATACCCTTTTGCACAATTGGAGACCCCTATATTTACCACGGATGATCACACATTTCCAGATGGAATCCACCACATCAGTTGGCTTCCAGAAGGCAGTGGGCCTTGCTCCATGAGGTACAAGTGAATGTTATGGTGAGATTAATTTCAATATTTAAGCCATTTGAGTATGTTGTATCTTAGATTGCTCTAGATTTCATGATATATGCTTGGACATTATGCCTTTTGCCCTGCTTCACCTTGGTGGTTGACATTGTGCCCTAGTAAGTAATCTTCCCTGGGGATGGGTTTGTTACTAGGAACTCTCTTAAAGAGCCATCGTACAATTCCCAACCATACTTACCACTTTCCATCATTATTCCTCTCCATTTCCGTATCTCTTGGGATTTTATGGTGTATTGACCCAAGGGGCTGTCCCTCATTCTATGGGAAGAAAGGGTTGAAGGCCCATAGGGATTGATGTTGGGTAAAAGATAAAAGCCTTGTATGAACCTTTCAGATGCTTCGTCCAGGGATCACCCAAGAAAGCAATGAAACACTTATCTTTGAGTAAAGGGGATCCACAATATAATAAATAATGCTTAAAAAGTTAGTTGAAGGATAGGAGGTCTCATCACGAGCCAACCTATCATGTCCATGGATATCTAGTGGTATGACATTGCCATCATCTGGTCACCAAACCAAGGTAATGGCTCTTAGTTGCATGGTTGAGAGAAATGGGGTCTCATCACGAGCCAACCTTCTCATTTCCACTAGGTGTTTGTGGGTGACATTGCCATTATCTGGTCACCACGCTAGAGCAGTGACCTTCGACTTCTCCTTAAAATTATGAAAGAATAAAATAATGACAGTTAATGGGCTTAGAAAAAGTGCATTGCGGACGAATGTACCACCTACCCTCTACAAAGGAACCCATGAACGAGACACTACGACCCCTTGTATGTCATGAGCCCTATGCCCATTGAGTCTTGACCCCAACCACCTCACCCACTTTACACGGCTTGGAGAGGGAGCTCTTGGAAACTCTCCTTGACCTCAGGCAAGATCTACCCAATAGGACACCTTGTCAACCCTCCCATATTCAAGCTTGACAAGTCACATAGTGTCTTTGAGCAATTAATTGTTTGATATAGTGATCTTTGATGCACATGCTTAGGTGGCTTATTTATTGATTGGATTCACTTATCATGATGTTATGACTTGAGATCCTTGGAGGGTGTGCTTATTTGTCTTTGTAGGACCTAGTTGGTGGAAAGTTTTGGAAAAACAAACCTAGCTTGGGCTTCCACGGGGCTTGAAGCCCACAGGTGGATGCTAAGGGCTTGCATGTTGGATGAGAAATATCAACTTGGACGGCTTTGAAGATGATTTTGACGACATAGGCTAACCCCCACATGCCAAACGTTTTTCCTAGGAGTGGCAAAACGTCACTCCTAGAGGCATGACATCACCTAAGAGGGCTAGGGCTTGGTGGTGAGGTGACACACATTAGCACTTGGACGTTTTGAAGGGGCTTGAGCCTTCATCATGAAGGAAGTTGTTGGATACTTGACATGTGGCTCGGGAAGCCTCTCTACTCTTCTCCATCACCAACGACCTCCTCCAAATGCTGAAACGTCCCCTAAAGGGGCGACATCCTACTAAAATTAGGGTTTTATTATGTGCAAAAGTGAAACTTTAAATGAATTATTTAATATTACTTTGTTAAAGGGGGAAATATTAGGGTTGTTGACCCCTAGTCTTGTGGTTTACCCCTTAATATATGTACAAGTCACCTTGGTCACATTTTGTATAAAGAAGAGATCATAAGATCTTATTTGAACATAACTCTCCCTCTTGTGAGAGGACTTGGATCTGAATTTTTTGCTATACTTGGTTATATTTGTCTCGTGTGCATTTGTTTATGGCTATGTCTTGTGAATGGTTGATGGGGGAGTGAGGCGCTAGCCTTGGAGGAATGTTTTTTAGCGTTTATGGTGGATTATCTTAGTATCTTTCTTGATTTTGGTATCTTTTACTCTCATGCTATCATTTTTTCAAGTCAATGATTGTTGTGCTAGGAACTAAGTGGGAAGTAAGAGTATTTACACCCCCACTCTAGTCTCCATCATTTATTGCTTAAAATTCATTGATGTTGCAAGGGTTTGTTTGAGGTAAGAGGATTTACTCCTCACATTCTGAAACACTAACTAGAGATACTTGCCTTGGGAAGTAAGAGGATTCACACCCCCAAGGAAATAACACCTCTAGTTCATTTATTTGATTCCATTAACCCAATAGTAAAGACACTAGTCATCTATTTTTTGCATTGGAGATATAAAAACATTGCCTTGAGAAACATGAATTTTCGTCTT
>SNQJ01S0198153.1:17338-30294 GCA_010110895.2 Picea sitchensis
AGGCATGACATCACCTAAGAGGGCTAGGGCTTGGTGGTGAGGTGACACACATTAGCACTTGGACGTTTTGAAGGGGCTTGAGCCTTCATCATGAAGGAAGTTGTTGGATACTTGACATGTGGCTCGGGAAGCCTCTCTACTCTTCTCCATCACCAACGACCTCCTCCAAATGCTGAAACGTCCCCTAAAGGGGCGACATCCTACTAAAATTAGGGTTTTATTATGTGCAAAAGTGAAACTTTAAATGAATTATTTAATATTACTTTGTTAAAGGGGGAAATATTAGGGTTGTTGACCCCTAGTCTTGTGGTTTACCCCTTAATATATGTACAAGTCACCTTGGTCACATTTTGTATAAAGAAGAGATCATAAGATCTTATTTGAACATAACTCTCCCTCTTGTGAGAGGACTTGGATCTGAATTTTTTGCTATACTTGGTTATATTTGTCTCGTGTGCATTTGTTTATGGCTATGTCTTGTGAATGGTTGATGGGGGAGTGAGGCGCTAGCCTTGGAGGAATGTTTTTTAGCGTTTATGGTGGATTATCTTAGTATCTTTCTTGATTTTGGTATCTTTTACTCTCATGCTATCATTTTTTCAAGTCAATGATTGTTGTGCTAGGAACTAAGTGGGAAGTAAGAGTATTTACACCCCCACTCTAGTCTCCATCATTTATTGCTTAAAATTCATTGATGTTGCAAGGGTTTGTTTGAGGTAAGAGGATTTACTCCTCACATTCTGAAACACTAACTAGAGATACTTGCCTTGGGAAGTAAGAGGATTCACACCCCCAAGGAAATAACACCTCTAGTTCATTTATTTGATTCCATTAACCCAATAGTAAAGACACTAGTCATCTATTTTTTGCATTGGAGATATAAAAACATTGCCTTGAGAAACATGAATTTTCGTCTTTTGAAAGATCTCTTACTTGAAGTTGGTTTTCTACATTGAGAAGAGTCTTCCCCTACTAGGGTGTCCCCTCTCTCCCACTACTTTACTTGCTGTTACAAACCCTAACCTACATCCATTAGGGCTGATCTAACCTAGATAGATAATTAATCCTAACTCCTAAACTAGCCCTAGAATAACTCTTAAATTTTGTTCATTTACTCTACTAACTAGGGCACATCTTTTGGAATAACTGTTGGCATGTTTTGATGGTGTAATTTACTGATATAAGTAACTAAAAGCTACATCCATAAGGCTGCAATTTTCTGCAGAAAATACATGTTTATAACAACCATCTTTTCTTGCCTCTCAAGTGCCATTTTTCAGCCTATATTCATTGCTAATCTTGATGTTGATTTGCTTAACTAGTTTAGATCTTTGTATGCTGATTTAGATGTTTTATTTGCTGATATAAATTATCATCTATTGCAGCAAATAGGGACAACAAGCTTAACTTGCTGATCCATACTAACATATATCATTGCAAGTTGGATTTTCTTGTGTCTCGGGCATGTAAATCTATCTGGAGAAGTACTATACCTTTTGGAAAAAAATGACTTGACTTACAAGGCATCTCTTCCCACATTTCACTCCATTTAGATTTGACCTCTAGGGGCCCCACTTCCATCTCTATCCATTGCCATCTCATTCCCCCTAGGGTCACCGAGATCGCCTCCTTAGAGTGACCTAGTCACCCCACCCATGAACTGCGAGACCTACATCGAGGTGACATTGGGTGTAGGATTACCAAGTTATAGCACTTGCTTTTACGGTTGGGTCGGACTTTGCCCAACTTGCAAGTTGTGCTATAACATTTTGGCGTCGTTGTCGGGGAAGATTTTGAATTTTCTTTGTACCCTAACGACACTTTGGCAATTTTCCCTCCCAAAGCCTCCATCCCTTAGCTTGCTTGACGATTCCACCCAAGGGACCTTTCCTTTCCACCCCTCTTGATGAACTCATCTTGATGTTAATCTGGCGACTCCACCTTCCCAGACCCTACTTTTCCTTTGTTTTCCCCTTTTCCATCCTTTGGTGAGTCTTGAGCTCATCTGGCGACTCCATTGAGGTATTACCATAAGTAATGGAACCATGGCCTCACAAGACTTACCATGGACATTCCATAAGGTTTATGCCTCATTTGATGTTCATGATATTCATGTAGATCCAAATCATTGTTCCCCAGAGTGCCCCAAATTTGATGGTGATCCACCTCTAGCAGTGATCCATGTCGTGAATTATATGAAGTATGCTTCGAGCTTAAATGTGCTACATGAAGGTGTGTTGATGAAAATTTTCACGTCTTCACTGGAATCGAGTCAAAAGGATTGGCTTGCACACTCATGTGATCCAAAGAGTATCATTTCTTCTACAAAGCTCATTGAAGAATTTCTTAGGAAATATCGGTCAACTACTCAAAGTTTGCAAGATGCTTTCCAAGAGCTCAAACACACTCTTTGCAAAGATGGTTTTTCGATCGATGATGAGACAATAGATGAAGAAAAGCTTGAAGAACATCCTGATGAAGAAGATCTGGATGAGACGTATGATGAAGATGAAGTATCTGTTGTTCCACTTGATGAGAACATCCATACCTCTGCCCCCTGCACATCAAGAAGACAATATGATGAGTTATAATCCTTTTGAAAACTTTGATGATGCTTTGTTCCATGACTGTGGAAATGAAGAAAACTGCCAAAATGATCTCGATGAAGTTTCTCTTGCAGAAGGCTTGAACGAGACTTTGTTATTTGCTTTCCCTTTGGAAGAAAATGAAGTTATCCAGTCTTGTGAGGAAGTGAGCAACTCCTATGGTGCAGATGAATTCATGGAACAACCCTCAGATATAGTTGACGAACACATTGATGATTTCATATAGGTTGGGAGATGTAGATGGGATGTGGGTTGCTTCATTATTTAGAGAGATCCCATTTATGACATTGAGGGTAGCTTTGAGGCATATGGGGTTGGCATGTTATCTTCAGAGGACTGGCCTCCATGCATGTATGATTTAGATGTTTGGTAGTCTAGTAATGACATGGTTATATATTTGTTCTTCCCTTTCGAGGATGACTTGTCGCAGCATGATCTTCATTCATCTTTTAATACATACCCTTTTGAGGATGCATATTTGATTTATGAGGATTCTCAACCATTATGCTCAGATTTCGAGGATTACCAAGACGTGGCCACCACAAAGCAATCGAAGATTCATCCTTCAAAATGAAAGTATTTTCGTCTTGGAGATTTTCATCAAGATTTCCAGGGGAAGAGGTGGTGTTTTTCTACACCTGACACTGTTCCTTACCTCTTACCCTCTTCTCTAGGAGACCATGCAATATTCTTTCGATCTTTCATCTCATCTCAATCCTCAACAAACAATGAGTCTTTATGCGCAGATGAAGATGAGCCTTCCTCTACATATAGTAGCCTCCTTGAGAAATGGATTGATCAGTCTTGTGGCTACACTTTCTGGTAGGATGATCGCGCTGATGGTTTCTCTTTCCAACATGATTTTCTCCCTCCCACCCATTTTCATGAGTTTTATTTCATGATTGATTATGTCTGTTTATACTCATGATTAATATGTGCTTAACTTATCTTTGTTGTATTATATGATTAAGCACAAGGGGGAGATACTTTGACGAGATGATTAAATGGTTGCACTGGTTGTATGACTTTACCTAAGATCATCCATCACGTGATCTTCAGGGCCTCAAGGCCCTAGGTAAGTAGGTAAGTCATTTTGAATCCCTGCATTTGCATCTTCATTGCTCATATTAGTTTAGATGCATTTCATTTTCATTTTTCTCTACTTGCATATTGATTTCATGCTTAGCTTCGAAAATTTTGAAAAAATGTCAAAATTTTATTTTCTAGTTTAGTTTTCATTATATATATATATATATATGGATGAAGGGTGATAACACCACCCTAGATGCTTTCATCCCTTTGTTTGAGTTTTTGGCAGGCACAAGTCTACCAGGGGATGTTGCAGTTCTCATGCACTCTACGACGAGCACATGTCCCTATGTAGGGGCTAGATGTTATCCCCATTTTGTGGATAACTAAGGAGATTATATCCTGAGGCCCTCAAGTTGCAGATATGGAGTGTCGAGAGACTACATGATCAACAGTACCCTTTTGAGACCCCTCTCACCACCACAGATGATCACACATTTTCAGATGGCATCCACCACATCATCTAGCTTTTGGAAGGCAAAGGGCCTTGCTCCATGAGGTACAAGTCAGTATTATGGTGAGCATCATTTCAATATTTAAGCCAGTTGAGTATGTTGTATCTTAGATTGCTCTAGATTTCATGATATATGCTTGGACATTATGCCTTTTGCCTTGCTTCACCTTGGTGGTTGACATTGTGCCCTAGTAAGTGGTCTTTGGGTTTGCTACTAGGAACTCCCTTAAAGAGCCATCGTACCATTCTCGACCATATTTACCACTTTCCATCATTATTCACCTCCATTTCCTTATCTCTTGGGATTTTAGGGTGTATTGACACAAGAAGGGGTTGTCCCTCATTCTATGGGAAGATGGGATGAAGGCCCAGAGGGATTGATGTTGGGTAACAAATAAAATCCTTGTATGAACCTTTTAGATGCTTCGTCTAGGGATCACCCAAGAAAGCAGTGAAACACTTATCTTTGACTAAAAGGGACACACAATATAATAAATAATGCTAAAATGTTAGTTGAAGAATATGAGGTCTCATCACGAGCTGACCTATCACATCCATGAATATCTAGTGGTATGACATTGCCATCATCTGGTCACCAAACCAGGGTAATGGCTCTCAATTGCATGGCTAAGTGAAAGGGGGTCTCATCACGAGCCAACCTTCTCATTTCCACTAGGTGTTTGTGGGTGACATTGCCATTATCTGGTCACCACGCTAGGGCAGTGACCTTCGACCTTTTCTTAAAATTATGAAAGAATAAAATAATGACAATTAATGGGCCTGGAAAAAGTGCATTGCGGAAGAAGGTACCACACACCCTCTACAAAGGCACCCATGAATGAGACACTACGACCCCTTGTATGTCATGAGCCCTATGCCCATTGAGTCTTGACATCAACCACCTCACCCACTTTATATGGCTTGGAGAGGGATCTCTTGGAAACTCTCCTTGACCTAGGGAAAGATCTATCCAATAAGACACCTCATCAACCCTCCCATATTCAAGCTTGACAAGTTGCATAGTGTCTTTGAGCAATTAATTGTTTGATATAATGATCTTTGATGCACATGATTAGGTGGCTTATTTATTGATTGGATTCACTTATCATGATGTTATGACTTGAGATCGTTGGAGGGCTTGTTCTTCCAAAATTGTCCATCAACTAGGCCTAGTTGATGGACAATTTTGGAAGAACAAGCCTAGCTTGGGATTCCATGGGGCTTGAAGCCCACAGGTGGATGCCAAGGGCCCGCACGTCGGATGAGAAATATGAAACTTGGAATGCCTTGAAGATGACTTGGACGACATAGCCTAGCCCTGACATGGCAAACGTTTTTCCTAGGAGAGGCAAAAGTACACTCCTAAAGGCATGATGTCACCTAGGGGGGTTAGGACTTGGTGGTGAAGTGACATACATTGACACTTTGACGTTTTAAAGGGGCTTGAACCTTCATCACGAAGGAAATTGTTGGATGCTTGACATGTGGCTTTGGGAAGCCTCTCTACTCTTCTCCATCACCAATGACCTCCTCCAAATGCCAAAACGTCCCCTAAAGGGGTGAGGTCCTACTAAAATTAGGGTTTTATTATGCGTAAAAGTGAAACTTTAAATGCATTGTTTAATATTACTTTGTTAAAGGGGTAAAGATTAGGGTTGTTGACCCCTAGTCTTGTGGTTTACCCCTTAATATATGGACAAGTCACCTTGGTGACATTTTGTATGAATAAGAGATCATAAGATCTCATTTGAACATAACTCTCCCTCTTGTGAGAGGACTTGGATCTGAAATTTTCGTTATACTTGGCTATATTTGTCTCTTGTGCACTTGTTTATGGCTATTTCTTGTGAATGGTTGACGGAGGAGTGAGGCGCTAGCCTTGGAGGAATGCTTTTAAATTTTTATGGTGGATTATCTTAACATCTTTCTTGATTCTGGTATGGTATTTTACTCTTATGCTATCATTTTTTCAAGTCAAGGATTGTTGTGCTAGGAACTAAGTGGGAAGTAAGAGTATTTACACCCCCACTCTAGTCTCCATCATTTATTGCTTAAAATTCATTGATGTTGCAAGGGTTTGTTTGAGGAAGTAAGAGGATTTACACCCCTCATTCTCAAATCCTGACTAGAGAAACTTGCCTTGGGAAGTAAGAGGATTTACACCCCCAAGGAAGTAACATCTTTAGTTCATTTATTTGACTCCTTTAACCCAATAGTAAAGGCACTAGCCATCTATTTTTTGCATTAGAGATATAAAATCACTGCCTTGGGAAACATAATTTTTCGTCTTTTGAAAGATCTTTTGTTTGAAGTTGGTTTGCTACATTGAGAGGAGTATTCCCCTACTAGGTCGTCCCCTCTCTCCCACTACTTTACTTGCTATTAGAAACCCTAACCTACAACAATTATGGTTGATCTAACCTAGATAGATAATTAATCCTAACTCCTAAACTAGCCCTAGAATAACTCTTAAATTTTGCTCATTTACTGTACTAACTAGGGCACATCTTTTTGGCTAATTGTTGGCATATTTTGATGGTGTAATTTGTTGATATAAGTGACTGAAAGCTACAACCATAAGGCTGCAATTTTCTACAGAAAATACATGTTTACAACAACCATCTTCTCTTGCCTCTTAAGTGCCATTTTTCAACTTATATTCATTGCTAATCTTGGTGCTGATTTGCTTAACTAGTTTAGATCTTTGTATGTTGATTTAGATGCTTTATTTGCTGATATAAACTGTCATCCGCTGCTGCAAATTAGGGAAAACAAGCTTAACTTGCTGATCCATACTAACATATATCATTGCAAGTTGGATTTTCTTCTGTCTCGGGAAGGTATAATCATCCGGAGAAGTGCTATACCTTTGGGGCAACAATCACTTGACTTACAAGGAATCTCTTCCCACATTTCACTCCATTTAGATTTGATCTCTGGGGGCTCCACTTCCATCTCTATCCATCTCCATGTCATTCCCCCTAGGGTCATCGAGATCGCCTCCCTAGAGTGACCTAGTCACCCTTGAATTGCGGGACCTACATCGAGGTGACATTGGGTGTAGGATTCGCAAGTTGTAGCACTTGCGTTTGTGGTTGGGTCGGGCTTTGCCCAACCTACAACTTGTGCTATAACATGGCCCTCAACTGTTATCATTCATATTCAATCTCATACATTTATATATATTATTATTACTTTATATTTCAAGTATTTTGGATATTACTTTGTGAGCCAAATTTGGTTGTCACATTGGAATTTATATATATTGTCTTTTGGCCACATTGAAATTGGGCAAGGTTCCTCTGTCTCCGGTCCTTGACCAAAAATATATTGACCTTTGGTCAATTATAGTTCAAAAACATTGTTTCAAAAAGTGTTATTCGACTACAAAATTGAAGGATAAACTCAGAAGATTGTATCATTGAAAAATAGAGTATTCCACTGCAAATAAAGAAAATAAAAAATTATTCCACTGCAATTTAAATAAATCCCAAATCAAACATATTTATAGGGTCAAGGGGTGAATAAATCTTCAAGGTACGAATATATAATTGAAGTGATTATTAAAAATCGGGGTGTAAGTCTACGTCAACACCTAAGCTTGATTGATTACCACAACAATCCCCAGTCACAAGCAACCGTTTCGGTAAACCCTAATCAACAAATAATTAATCATTGAGAGAATTGGGTAGAATTGGATAGCCATCCCCATTGGCCTCCACGTCTAGGCAACACATTGTTAGTATCGATTGAGAAAAACCTACATATAACGTCGAAACCGTCGCTATCAAGAACGCCAATAAAGACAATTGTAACAATCTTGTGTTAAAACCGTCCAGTTTAGTCGTTGAAGAATGCTAGATCATGTGGAAGAAGAAATGTTAATTGTTTTGGGAGAAACTGCAATTATGAAAATATTTGAAGCAAAATATTGGATTACAGTTCAAAATATTCGTGTGAATAGATGCAAAAAGCTAACCGTCATTTGGAAATAAAACCACCACCATCCATAAGTCAYGAYTCATCTCGACAACAACGAATTACATCAACCTCTATTAATTAAAGTGTCACGTCTCCACGRTGTGCCTTGCGATCGTGCACCTCTTTAGCATGTGCGACACCACRGTGTTTCTCACTTGGCTGCTTGGAAACACCAAGATTACTTTGTCCAGASTATGCCTTTTTACCTAGARCATAACCATACTYCGTTCTAAGCTACTAGCAAGTCACACTCCTACTCTAGTGAAACTCTTGTATACTTAGACAATTGTTAACAACTTTAAGACTTAATCATTTATAAGCATACATCCATGAACATGAGAAACCAAGAGAACAACATGGAAACAAACAACATAAACATAAATATAGTGCGGATGACACAAACCATGCCTAACACCCGACCAAGTCTTTGTTATTGTAAAACAATTACAATGAGCACTACCGACTCGGTTTACAACTTTAGGTGAAGTCAAATGACTCGCCTCACCTCACCACACCAAGGCACTCTCATACACAGATTTGTCACGAAGACTCTCTCTCGCAATATTCTCCGCAACCATTTGCGGTGCACCTCAGACGTGCCCTCAACTGCAGACTTGTTGTCTCTTCATTTTAGAAAACTCCACAGGCTTTAGTTTTGCCTCACACATGCCTCCAACAGACCTGCATTTCCAGACTTACCCAAAACCAACCCAAGAGAATCTCGCTCAACTCTGTCCATTGAATTATCCTCAAGGAATCACAAGTCCCATGTGGAGCAACTTGGCTCCTTGAGGGATCTCACCCTCTATGTATGCCTCAGAACCACAGATCTCTTCTTGATCTTCTTGTCTTCCAAATCTGTCTTCTGTGTGCTCTCTTTCCTTTATAAGCGCCCATCAATTGCATCTCTTTCCCCATGGGTGAGCCGACCCTTCAGTGCACCAAGTTGCGCCCCTTTGCAAGGTTGGGCTGAGTCCTCATGTGGGCGTGTTCGAGTGACTTTCCCAACAGATCCACTGAACACCTCGTTCTGTTGTCTGGTTGACCCACTGACCCATCTAACCGACTTGTCGTCTTGGGTATGTGCCAACTCTCGTAAGTGTGCCCCCATGCCTTAGCCGATTTTCCTTAGTTGATGGAGCGCTCAAGCCTTGCTCTCAACCCTTCATCAAATCGTCCATTGTTTGACTTGTGTCGCAAGGCACCTTGGGTGGAGTTGCCCCTTGGCACGTTGCGTGCCAAAGGAACCCCAACTCTCTCCTATATGAAGACTTTCATCTCCTCATTCACATTGGACGTCCTACTTGCCCGATTTCCTCTGTTTCAGTGAGTGGTGGAAGTGTGCATGCCCGAGCTTGGCATCGCAGGCCTTACATTCTTCCTCACCTCAAGTCGTTGCCTCCCTTGGAAACGTCCACAAAATATGTGATCTTCAATTTTTTACCCAAACTCGTGCCTTCGTTGCAACCAATTCTTCTAGAAACCCCATGTTTCTTTACAAAGTGGAAACCCCAAGTTTCTAACTTGCATAACAATCATCTGCAACCTATGCAACCATCTATACTGGCCCTTGCCCAAAGTTGTGTGTGACCAAATTTTCCACTATGATGGAAATATGTCTCTTCCCCAACTCTGTCCGTAATGTCTAAGCTGCCATGGCCCCGCTGCAACGATCGGTCTCTGTTTTTGTTGTTGCTACCGCCTCAACTGTTGTCACCTCAACTGTTGTTGCAACCTCAACCAAAACCTCAAAAATGTCCAAGTACTGAACTTCTGTCAACATGTTGTTGCATCCATACTTAACCAACTCTGCCATGTCTCTCCACACTGCATGCCTCAAGTACTGCACTAGTTGGGTATCTAGTCCAGCTATCACATTCAATGCTTGAAATGTGCATCTCCATGCCTAAACTTAGTCTTTTCTGTTTGCATCTTTGTCACTTCATCCAACTCCAAAGACTAAGGAAAGAGTCCATCCTTGCCTCACTCCTGCTACCATCGTCCGATCTTCGTCAAGGAGATCCTCCACAATGTTTAATTGTTGCACTCTTAACCTACTGGCGCGTCCGTACTTTGAATTCCTGTTGCAATTCAGTCCATTCGTGCAACGATCTCAGACCAAGGCAAGGTCACCGTGTTGCACTATGAAGTCACCCCAAAACAAAGTCATTTGCGAAAACTTGACTCCACTCTCCACCTCATGGGACAATTAGCCAATATGCACCAAGAACTGTACGTCCATACTACCTTTGCCCCACTGCTTTATCACCTAGCCATGACGTTGCGTATACCTCTATGCCTTGGAATGGTTAGGCTCCACCCTCAACTATACTATCCAATGCAAGAAAAATGCCCATGCCCAAGTAATCTCTTCATGTTGTGATCTTCCCATCTACACAATCCTCTAAGCGAAGGTAAGTTGTCAACTCACCTCCTTTCATCAAGTCACCTCAACACAACTCAACATCTGCTATGAGTGTGGCCAACATGCCTCCACTCCTCAAACATCTCAATGAACTGTCCAACGTGCTCCAAGTAGAATGAGTCACTTCAAAGAACTTCCATGCCTTAGGCACATTCGAGCCAATACTCTACCAACCTAAACCAATGATTCTCGTTGGATCTCTCAATCATCGCACAATCGTCTGCAAGTCACCAAGGTGCGCTTTGCCTCATCCAATGTCCAATACCAAAGGCAAGTGAACACCATGCAAGTCACTTGGTATGCGTTTTTCCTATTCAAGTTGACTGCCAACAATTCTTGGTCAACTCCTTTACTAACTCCATTCGTCTCCTAGAACAAACTCCCTTGCACCACCTACAAGCATTCAAACTTTGGCACTGTCGTTGTGATTGTCAAGTCATCATATGATCCAACAAATCTGGTTAAGGAACCAAACACTAGTGTGCCTCACTCATCCTCTCAATTTGGCACAAATAAACTTCACTTCCCACTTCACCACAACGATCTATCCAATGCGCCTCATCAAAGAGTTAGGAAACTTCATCAAGCCACCTATATGGATGCATACAAATCTGCCTAAGTCCCCCGCATGGCTCGTCCAAGTAGGTGGCCCCAAGCTCTTCACACATTCGCCCAACCAAGGAGTCCCAAACTGCTACAAGACTTCTTCGAATTTGCACCACTTGAGTCGCTTTCAAATCTGTCGGTTTTTATCGCGGAAATGAATTGCACTTGAACCACTGTGTCATCCTACTTCCCTTCAAAGAACTCACTGTAACACTTAGGAATTGCAAGAACTAAAAACCAACCATACATTTCCAATGATATCCTTCGTTGCAACCATGTTCTAAGTTTTTTGTCTTGGAACTCCTCTTTGCATGAACTCCCCTCAATCACCATTTACAACTCTACAAGCCTGTAGGACCTTCACTGCAATATAAGGCCGAGTCCATCCGTCCACTTCATAAATCCATATAAGTCTCAAATTTTGCATGCAATCGACTGAAATCATCTCCAATGTCTTTTCATCTATGCACCTTGACTACTTTCTCTTCAAGGCACCATTCACACATTGCATGATTGTCAAGTCATACAGCTGCTAACCGATTGTTGTAACTCTGGGAAGAGCTACCTCATCTGAAGATTGTGGTCAACCCACCAATAACGCAACTCAACTCAACTACTATTCTCAACGATACACGACTTGAATACGTCATGATGGAAACATGTTCAACCAATTCCCTGTTGCGAAGCTACTCTAGGTTGCCCTAGGTCGTCCAACGCACCCAAGTGCTTCACCTTGCTGCAACCTAGAACTGCTCCCCTTCGTAATCACTTATGCGATCACCCTCTACATTTTGCTTCTGTGATCACTTCTATAGTTTGATCTGTGACAAGTTGTGCGACAAATCCTACGTTCCTTTGCCTTGCCCAAGTGATTGGTTCACCCAACAAACTCTTCTCCCGGTCTCTCCAAGGTGTGCATAATAGGTCCAACACCGACTTCCGTCACAAATCAAACCAACCAAATCTGCCTCTATGATCAACTCTAGGACAAGTTTTGTGATGAGCTCTGTAATCACTCAACATGTTCAAGTGCTTTGTCTTACCACAAACTATGCTCTTGGTCTACACAAGGTGTGCGCCGAGACCAACCTTCCATCACACCGTTAACTGAACCTCTTCCATAAGTCTGATGCAAAGTCTGCAATGAACAATTGCACCGAGGCATTCACCAAGTCTGTGAATGTTCCCACTGAACTGACTTCGCAACAAATTTCCTTCATGCTGCACCCTATCCACTGTCGCCACTACAATAGTAGAGTGTGCTCCAAGCTTTGATACCATCTATCGTTGAGATAGTGGTGAAGAGCTCCCCAACCCTTCTCCAAAATATGCAACAAATCTTCTCTAATATCATCTGTCACATCCCCACTGTGTGCCTTGCAATCGTGCACCTCTTAAGGGTGAGTGACACTGCGATGTTTCTCACTTGGATGCTTGGCAACATCAAGGTTACTTTGTTCGGACTATGCCTCTTCAACTAGAGCATACCCATACTCCGTTCTAGGATACCAACAAGTCACACTCCTACTCTAGTGCAACTCTTGTATACTTAGACAATTGTTAACAAATTTAACACTTAGTCATTTATAAGCATACATCCATGAACATGAGAATCCATGAGAGCAATAGGGAAACATACAAGAGAAACATAGATATAGAGCGGGCGACACAAATTGTGCCTAACACTCGACTAAGTCTTTGTTATTACAAAACAATTACTATGATCACTATCAACTCAGTTTACAACTTCGGTGAAGTAAAATGACTCCCCTCACCTCACCAAGGCACTCATACA
>SNQJ01S0198154.1:0-17211 GCA_010110895.2 Picea sitchensis
CCTAGATTGACTCGGGGAATCGCCGATCGCGATTCACTATGCGAGTGTTTCACAACCCGGGGACCCCGATGCCTCCAAACCCCGACTCTCCGGGATCTTCCGCCACGTGCCCTCCTGACGATCGACGGATCTGATCAATTCGGGGAGTCGCGACTCGCGAATCCAAATGGTAAGGAACGCTTACCTCCACAAACGCCGAGGCCCGATTTTGTGATGAGTCCTTGACTTGCTGGGGGTCAAAGGATTAACTCCCTCGCACCTACCCAGGGATCTAACGGCTATCGGGTGGTCCGCCCGAGATCTATGGTTGACGGGTATTCTCTCGAAATCGAATTACTCAGACCCCAATTTTCTAAGTAAATTTGGTAACGGTTCAAATATACTTTTGTGCCTCCTCTATTTTATAAGAAACTTAATAAACGGTTTATTTAAGTAAACTGAAGCAATAATTTCGTAGCCTAATGCTGACTTGGGATAACAGATACCTTAACAACTTAGATTTGTCATCAAAAACTGAATTCATGGCAGACAGAAATAATCCATAAGCATTGATCAAGTAACTGAAAGAACAACTTCTTAACATAATATTAAGTTTTATGTCAGCAACTACAGCAGTTTAGAATTCTCAATAAATACTGAAATGATAACAGAAAGAAATAGATTCAAACTTAACCAGAATACTGGATCTGATGCTAATTCGGGTTGCCTCTTCTTTGCCTTCGCGCGCTAACGCCCTTTCTCGGTCGGACACTGCCAAAAACTTACAAAATAGCGCCAGAGATCTATTGTCCACCACGCCAGCTAGGGAAAGCGTCCACAAGCTCCAGGGATATCAGCGGATATCTTTTATTTAAACAAAACCTCCAACAACCGCCGCGTGCCGATCAATATGATACAACCCGATAAGTCAGTGTCTCTCGAGCACTACACTGATCCGACTCCTGGGCTTCCTGGCAAAGGGCAAAAATCGTTTTTTCTGAGCCCATCCACCTCCGAATGGCCCGTACATCCCCCTCATCCCCGCCTTATTCCTCTCAGCCAACTCGCATTCACTCCTCACCAACCACCCTCATCCCCCATCCTTTATTTCATTAAAATTCCCAATCTCTATAGGAGTTTTCACGGGCTTTTAAGCCCTGCTTGCGCCACCCTTAGCCTACGCCACCCTGTTCTTACATTATTTTATTTCTTTTTCCTTGATTTTTGTCACAGTTCATTCAAATGCATTCTGTAGTTTGAATATCACACAATTAATCATGCTTATTTTCTTTGTAATCTTTCTCTTATGAAACTAATCATTTATTCAATTAGGGTGCGTTACATGAACAATATATTACATAAATCAAAATATTTTCATTTATAAAACTTAAAATTACAAATTTTTTAAATTAACTTTTCTCATACATACTTGTATATTTATTAAAATATATATATATAATTGTATATTAAAAAAATATATATATAAATTGTATGTGGTTAGTTACAAATTAAACTTAAAAGTGTGTGGGTTAAATACTTTTTTTTTACAAGTGACCTTTCTTCATTTACATAATATTTAACATAAACATTATACTTACTATACTAACTAATTTACATTTTAAATTTATTATTAATTATTTAAAATAAATTTATATAATAATTTATAATTATATGAATTACATATTTCAATAATATTCTAAGATATCCATGTTAAATATATACATCTTTTATCCATATTAAATATATACATCTTTTATTCTGAGTTAAACCATACATCTTTTATCCATATTAAATATATACATCTTTTATTACAGTTAGATCCCAAATAATACTAACATTTATTATTTATATTTTAAAAATATTTTTCTATAGTTTAGATAAATAATTATTTTTTGTGTTTAGATAATTAAATATAAGATATTTAAATAATTATTTTTTGTATTTAGATAATTAAATGTAATAAATTTAAATAATTAAAAACATATAACATGAATTAAATAAAATAATGATTAAAAAAATACAAATTTATGATAAACAATACCATGTATATATGATTTTAGGCTTTGGAATCTAAAATTTAAAATATTTAATAAAAGTATCAAAATTTTAAATTAGGATTAAAAAATAAAGTATGACACTTGATCGATGGACTTGAGACTCAATTTCGAAAGCATATGTTACATTAAAAAAAAATAAGCAAACAAAGATAAGGATGGAGGATAATTTTAGAAGGATGTAAACCAAAGCAATTTTGGAGGTTGAACCTCACAAAAAATAAAAATGGAAGGATAGGAGCCTTCCTTGAGTGAACATAGCCTAGGGTTTATAGTGGCAGCCATCCGGATTTGAACTTGAGCCTCACCCAAGTAATCCTGGTCATTTCACAATTCCTAATTCAAAAATAAAAAAATAAAACAAATTTTTTTTTTTTTTTTTTTTTAATTTTAAATAAATTTAATAAATAAAATAATTAAAACAATACATTAAAACCATAAACCAATCATTGTATATTAAGCTTTAATTTAATGCCTTCTAGTTGGGATCACATCCCACCAATAACCAGGACCTCTTATTTACAGGGGGCACTTTCAATTATCTTGTCTTCAATTTGTCACAAGCAAATACCTCAACAGACTTGAGCAACCAACGAGAATAAGGCATGCGAGCTTTCGGTATTCACTAACCCAGCAGGCAGCAGCTCAATTAGGTGCCGAGAGGAACTCCATGTACTGCCTCCATATCTTGAAAGGTAATCTTGATTTGCATGTCCGGAAATTTAGAAAGGGACCATCTCAATATCAACCATTCCCTCTTCACCTTGGTTTGTTTATCGAAAACCCTAAGATGGCCTTCAACTGGTCCTTTAAACAAGAATACTTTTTTTCCACACTTGTTTGTTCCTCGTATCCAATGGAATGGTCTTCCATAACGTTAATCTTTCCAAGGAAACCAATTTTGAGATCCGACATGGAAGATGGCTCAACCAATTGCATTTACTTATGTTGAGGGACCTCAGATGTTTGAGTTCACTTATCCTCTCCGGAAGGAACCCTAATTGATCACAGCGAATAACGTTCAAGAATTGAAGCTCCTTCAGATTGCCAATGGTTTCCGATGATTTTCGGATGCCCCTGCAACTATATATTTGGAGGGAGGAAAGATGTTTATAATTTTGATACAAGGCAACAAAGATGTTATGCGGACCCTAAGTGAGGGCAACTCGTTCAGGAAGCTTTCAGGAACTTCTTTAATGGCATTATTCTCCTTTAACAACTAAACTAGGAGGGACAAGCATCTGAAGGTTGTCAGCAAGTAGTGCAGACCATTCTTGATCGATGCATTCTTACACAACCCTTATAGTCTTCCTCAAATGGAAAATTCTCAGCTTTAAAATAACCTCGTGTTCCTTCTCTGCAATGAGAATCACCAAGGAGAGGGTTGGATCATAGCAAACTACTGACTTTAAAATTTTCCAAGCCGTCCTAAGTTCAAGATTTCAAGCCCTCTAATTCAAATTCATGTTGTATGCATGCATGGATGGATATCCATGGGTGCATGGCATGGCATGGCAGTTGAAACGAACGACGGAGGAAATGGAAGAAAGCGGCGAGGAGACTAAGGTATCTTTGATCAAGGAGAAAACATCGAGACGTCAGAGGTGCGAACGCCCAGATCATCAGAGATGGGACAACTCCAACCACCAAAAAATCCAAAACGTAGAACAAATAACATATGCCTATAAAAAAAGTTAAATCTTTATTTATATAAATATTATAAATGTAGAATTATAAGTATTTATAACATGGAAGAAAATTATAAACATACCAACCAAATGTTTCATCTACTGATAAATAAAATATAGTTAAATACATCTACAATGATAAATATAACATAGTTAAATATAGAATCACATTGAAATATAAATTTAATTTATTATAATAAAGTATAAATATCTATTTATTTATAACATATTTTTTAGCATTTAAAATGTAAAAGTTCTTTATACAATATTTTGGGAAATTATATTACAATTTTCTTAATAAGAATGTTTTCACATTGAAGTTATGAAGCTCATAATAACATGGATTGGAAATGTTTTGGTGATAAATTCGACACTAGTTTAAATATATTTACTATATAGAAGGGGTTCTTGGCAAGGGATGTTCTCAATAATACTTTTTCATCATCCACCTCTAAATAAAGCATGTCATTTGTCTCTATAACCACCATTCTATAACCTGTGACGCTAAGAAATGGAGTCACAATAGGTTTCACAATCAACAACATGGTTGTATATAGGACTTCACTCTAGCATTTCATAAACTTATGGGTAGATCTCTATAGAGGAGTGGCCACAATATCTCACCTGCCACTTCATTGTCAATGTTTCAACATAAAAGGCTCCCACATAGCTCTTAACTTGCATAAACCCAAACGATCGACAAATTCTTCCCGCCTGTGCTGACGAAAAAATATTTCACTTCAGCAAGGAGATGATATCAAGGATAAAGGACAAAGATAACAAGATGAATTTAAAGGACCCAACTTTAATATCCTCATTCCAACCTCTCTCTACCCACATATGGTAGGCCATCACACAGGCTCAAAATTTGCCTCTTGACGAGCCAACGACCTTTGAGCTCACATTGAACTGTCGACCAAGATTGATATCTTTGTTGCCTTATTCCTACTTCAATACACAATCCAATTCAATAGCACCAAATTCATAGCAAGGGAGCTCCTATATTGTGATATCTCTTCCATAGCATGGTTGTTGCATCACATCATATCACCACATCGCCAATGGAAGCATCGAACAAAGCTTCAAAGATATAAGAAACATCACACTATACTGAAGTTGGATAGAACAATACATGATAACAATGTGATGATGGGAAGCTCTCCAAAATTTTGAATGTATGACAACAATTTTGGATGGGGAAAGTCAATGGGTGTAAGGAGTGGTTGGGAAACCAAAATTTGATGGGAAAATGTCTACATGTTGAAGGGGAGGAGGAGGTGGTGTGGATGTAGAGATTTGTCTTCAAACTTATTCCATGGCTACTTTGGAGACCGACTCACAATTTATTTTCCCTTACAACTAGTCAACTCTATAATTGGTTTATGTAGTATACATCTCTGTGTGCATGTTCAGGACGAATAGTTTGTATGCTCTCGCTTCTTTTGACATGTTTCATGCACACCTTGGGATAATACTAATATCTATCATAAATAAGCATTGTAGATATTTTTAAGCTATTTCATTAGATTGTGAAGCTCTTAGATGGAGTGGTTGTTCATATTAATTAGATTATGAAGATCTTGCATAGAGAAGTTGTTGTTTCCTCCTAGTTGTCTCTCTCTATCCACATATATTTTCGATCTATCTATCCTCTTCTCAAAACCAACTTTCCTAGGAGGACTAGTTTGAATTATGGTCTAGAGTTTGGGCTACTTGTATGTCATCATATTTTCCCATGGATTCCGCTACTTTTCACCTCTTTATTTACCCCAAATGCCACTTAGGAAGATAATGAATGTTGAACTCTATTATTAATGTCAACATCATACTCCACCATGATGCATCTCTTGACGAGGGTGGTTATCCTTGAGGGTGGTATGCAAGAGAATGTAGCGAAATAGGACCAATTGTAACACAAGCTACAGTATCGAGGAAAGATCTTTGGGCATAATCAAACCTACTCTAGTTATTTAAAGCTATGAGTAATATTCAAACCTGCTTTAGTCATTCTTATCTTTTTTGAAACTATTTTGTATTTGGTATTTGATATGTGGCGCATAGGTAGATTTATCAACACGAAAACCAAATGCCTCTTAGAACAATAATTTGTTGTCAAAGCACCAAATCTACGATATATGGGGGAGACGTTGAGTAGTGATCATTGTTGGCATTGGAATTACCTCAAAGGAAGTATTTTCTATGATTTGGTCAATGGAAGCCCATATATTTCAAGATCCACTTAGGAGATGAGAACCAACTAGCTACACACAGATCGTTGTACAGATCAAACCGTGAGGCCAGTTGTAGATCCCAACACTACAAATCCACAAGGTCACAAAAGGATAGCCATGGATCTCTAAATCAAGGAAACAAAGCAACAATTTGAAAATGAAGGCCTCGATCTGGACAAAATCCAATCCAACAAGAAGATCTGAAGGTCAAAGATAGACAATTGATAAATGAACATTGAATACTCTCTCACACAAACAAGTAGGACAAGAAGCACTCATTCTTATCATGTAGAAATCTGGGTCTAAACCAGATCATAAATGATCCTAGACTCCATAGAACAAAACAATGATCAATATATTATTGATGTGTGTATACTCAATACAATAAGATACCCATTATATATAACAATGGAAGAATTGCAGTAACATGGATAGTTGTGACAACTGGACAGATAAGGATGCCTACGTGAGACTACAACTAATACTAGTTGGTTGCATAAGAAAAGTACACTAACAACCTGCCTACCTCTAATCCATTAGGAAAGAAGGCATCACTTACTCAAATCCTCTTTGTAAGAAATTATAGTCTTCTTCAATATAGACTTAAAATATGAACAATAAAATACTTACCCACAATTCATCCCAGGTTCATCCATATGCCTAGCATGTAAAATAGATAGGAAAATAGCCGTTTTTTTTTAACCCGTATACTCTTTGAGAGTTGGAAAAAATGGGGAGATACCTTTAGAAAATTACCTTTGCTCTTCCCTTCTTATGAAGGAGGCTAGAGACTTTTGGGAAAATCCCTTTGTTCTTCCATTCCTCCAAGGAATCTGGGAAGAAATTCCCTAAATTATCATGGATATCTTATTTCATCACACCAATTTGGAAAAAACCCTGTGTGGGGAATCAGACTTACCAAATACAAAAGAGTTTTGAAAAAGATAAGCATGATGCCATCCCAAGCTTGGTCTAAAGATGTAATACTCAATTTGAAGAATCCCACATATCTATCATATCATAGAAAGTATAAATGGTCAGATTATTTCCCCACATGATTGGTTACCCTGGTGTTTTGGTTAAAAAAAATAGAGACGATACCACATTTTTCATAACTTAAAAGACCGAGAAAGGGAAGAGTTGATCTGAATTATTTTAGATCCTGAAATGGAAATAGAGATATAATAAATCCAATGTATAGGTTATCCCAGATATCAATAATATAATAAAGAAATGTATCATAGATGCAACCATAAATAAAAAGATCTGTTAATACCTGTTCTAATGTAGAAAAATGTACAAACAACGTAAAAATCTGATGAAAGACTTCGCTGAATGGTGGCGGCTTATATACGAGAAGAGATGTGTCCGCTACTAGCATTTGTAAGGATATTATTTTACAATGAGGATCAAAAGGATTTTTTTTTATCATAAGAAAATCCAAAACCCTAATACCAGAAGATGAAAATCAGCAGTTTGTGGACCCCAGTTTAGGTAGTTTGGTGTATCAACTTCTCGAGAGAGTAACTTTGGCATATGATCTGTTTGGGAGTATACGATAGCTCATTGGAAAAGGTATCATTGAGGAGATTCATTTGTGGAAGGTTTAAATCACAACATTTGGCTATCATTGAGGAAATACGGTCCCAAAAAACCTTCATTTTGTACCTCAAAATGGCCCCAGTTAAAACTGCTAAAAATAGTAGAATACCAAAATTGCTAGAAAATTGTTTGAGCAGGTTGGAAAAGGTGGGTGGACATGATATCCACAGGATCAATCCTCCCTCCTTAGGAAAGCAATAGTATCCATTGTGTTGAGTGCTAGGAGGAGAGGGAAAAGTGTTTGTTGAATATGCATCTTGATGAGTTACTTGCCTTGTTGGAAAAGTTGTGTTGGAATTAGCTTGTTGAGAAGGTTTTCATGAACATGTGGTTGGAAGAGTTGGAACTTTTTAACCGGTCTGGATACATGAGATGCCTATGTCTTGTAGAATGAATTTTTACACTTTGTTGCAATCTTGTCAACTTGCTTATGTTGGATATAAGGTGCTAGGGAGTCAGTTGTAGTGGTTGCAATATCCTTTTTGTTCACCCTTTGAATAGATTGTGAAGCGGTTGAATTTTGTAGTATGAGAAACTACCACCGCATCAGCATTTTAGGTGGTACAATAGTTGGAACTACCTACATTATTCTATAGAGATGACCCCAGAGAGAAACAGCCGACTAGCTTCTTGAGGTGAGACTCATAAATAGCATGGGGCACCACATATATGGTTGGCCCAAGATAGCATCACAAACATATAGTTGGGAATCATCACATAATACCTCTATGCAGAAGGTTGGATGTCATATAATAATCAACATTGTTGGTTGATTGAGATCTCGTCCTAAATGAAGCCACCCAGATGTTAATATGGCTCTGGTGGTGGTGTTGTCGACAATCCCAACTATTTCGACCTCTGTTGAGATGAGGTTATTAAACTTCCACTATCAATAATAAAATGCAATGCGGGTCCCCCTTCACCCACATTTGTGAATGAAAAGGTTCTCCCCTCTTGGGACATGTTGGTTCTTCGGTTGAATTGTTGTAGTGTAACAATAGCAGTGAAGTCTGCATCGATGATATGTCTTTTAAATTGTTTCATTGGATTAAAGATAGAGTTGACTCCTTGTATTTGATCTCGACTACGGTGTTGTTTGGTGACATTCACCGATTGGTGTTGTGCCAAAGGGATTTTTGTATGGAAATTGCACCATTTTCCGGTGTCCTTCTTTGTCTTTTAGTAACCCTTGTTTTCTTGTGGCTTGGGTGGTTTCATTTGTTAGAGGCGTCTTTATCATACTTTGGTTGTTGATGATTTAGAACCAAACTCCCATTTATTACAGTGCTTAAGTTTCTTATCGATTTTAACAACATATGATAAGCAACAAGTAATGAGATGTCGAGAAAATCCATTCAGTTTGGATGTATCGTGTAGAGCCCCACGGTATTTCGCAACCAAGTATTCGCGGAGTCTTTGATACCCATCTTGGTGTGCAAGGTTATGGAAGGTATTAGTGAACTCGGGAACTTCTTGGCCCCCTCTCTTTTCGCGGTGTGGTCCATCTCATGTATTGGTCCTCATAGTTTCCAGGGTAATACTGTTCCTTTAAGCATCTAAAAAATCCCAAGTGGGTTTGGCCCCATATATATTCCAGAATCCTATGTTGGAACTTTGTTCCCAATAAGTTTCCCACAATGTTTGACATGGGAGATTTAAGGTCGGAGGTGATATTTTCTGTCGAAAAGAATTATGATGGAGAAATAACATTCTAACACCCATATTTAACCATTTGTCTAGGGCATCCATCTATCTGACCTTTCAAATCACGAGAATATCAAAATTAACATGTACCTTGAAAGGAGAGGTGCTTCCAAAGTGGTTGTTTGATGAATATCACATGTTTCTATCGTGAGAATTGAAGGATGTGCAGGAAAATTCTCCATCATTTAAATCCCTCGTCGCGTGAAATTTCTCAAATAGCAGTTGATAGAATGCATTCACCTTTCTGTTCGTTTTCTTTTCTTCATCATATGGAGGTTTTCTTGGTCATACAAAATTTCCTCAAGATATACAAGTTTGAGACCCAACTTTCTATACCGGACCTCATCGGGGACATGCCTTGAAAAAAGCGATCAAAATGACCTACTTTGATACCATTGATCCGGTGTACCGACATGTAAAATAGAGGCGGAGATATAATAAAGCAATATGCAGAGATATCTATGATATCCAATATTATAACATAAATGTATCAAAAGATGCAATATAAACACAAATATATAGTAATACACGAATTTTTCTATTAATGAGAAAATGTACAAGATTGTAAAATACGGTGAAAGACTCACTAGAATGGTGGTAGGTCATCTCTGAGAAGAGATAATATTGTCCACTACTAATCGTATTCATAAGAAGATGATTTTACAATGGGGCTCCAAAGGCGTTTTTATCATAAGCCGTCAAACCTAACCACGGAAGATGAAAAGCCTACAGTTTTGTGGACCTCGGTTTAGGTAGTTTGGTGTATCAACTTCCGGTGGGCGTAACTTTGTATCACGATCTTCGTTTAGAGTGCGAATGGCTCATTGGAAGACATGGATTGAGGAGATTCATTTAGGGGGATCATTAGAGCCTTAGGATATCATTGAGAATATCGATCCCAAAAACCCATTTAGGCCCTCAAAATGGCCGGAAGTTAAAACTACTAAAAATAGTAGAATTACCAAAATTGTCATAACATTGTTTTGAGCCGGGTTGGAAAAGATTGGGTGGTCACTGGTGGCGCCGACCAAGTTTTGGGAGTTTCTTGAGGTCATTTTAATGAACTATTTTGGGACTTAAATGACACAACTATTAGGAAGGAGGAAATATGAGCAGTGAGGAGATCAGGATCTCGACCCCTTTTGGACCTTTTGGGATATGTATGGAAATATGCATAGCAGAGATAGGATGTCGACCCATGGGTTTTACCCATTCCTGAGCCTATTTTATAATATATATATATATATATATATATATATATATATATATATATATATATATATATATATATATATGTCTAGACCATATAGAGGAGGAGTAGAGAAGTGCATCTATGTGATGATATGTTAAGTATTAAGCGCTAAGTGCTAATTTCAGTGTAAGGGCTTTGTGTGCATGATTGGAAGACTTACTTGAGCTAGGGGTGCAAGTGGGTGTAATATAAGGTTGTGTAAGGCTTTGTGTTGTAGCACAAAGAAGAAGGATCTAGTGGAGTTGTCAGGATCTTGTCCTATGCAAAAGAAAGGATTCACGAGGGCTCAGTGTTGTAAATAATTGGTGAGATAAAGAAGAAGAATTGATGGGTGTGTGAGTGCTTGAATTGAACCACATAAACAACGTGTTATGTGCTTTGTGCTTTGTCTTGATGTATTTCCTGTTGCTCGCTAGAGATGCTGATATGTTAGATGAATCTATGCTTTGTGCTTATGATATGTAAGAATATTAGATCTGATCAAGATAGTCATGCTTAGTGCTTAATATGCTCATTCTGACCCATTTATATATGCTAAGAAGTGCTCAAATCTTGTACACATTAGTGTGTGAATGTTGTGAAATTTGTATTTTTATCGAAGTGAATAATTGAGTTATATTGAGGAGCCCGGCGATTGCTAAGAGTTGTATTAGTGTTATAATCCTGGTTGTGTCCCGGCTAAGGATTCTGGACACCTGAGTCTTGTAACCCCACCCGCCTCTACCTCGGGTGAGACTTCATCTACTTCAGGTCATCACGAGAATTTGGTAGTTAGAGTTGTTGGTGCGTTGTTGTAACATTGACAGGTTTGCCCACAATGCTTAACAAATGGATTCTGTTGTAGGGACCTGACTGTGATTAGCAGGAGGCGAGGAAAGAGGATTTTGTGCAAGGAGTTTGACACGGAATCTTTGATAAGTAGATTTGTGCCCTAGTGCGGTATTCTCACCAACTATAAAATCCCTACGGCTGCTAAAGAAAGAAGATGCGATCTGAAGAAGAAGCCCGTCTGAAGAAAGAAGATCATATCACAGAAGCAAAGAAGCAAGATTTGGAGCGATTGAGATTGCTCTAAGAAGACAAAGTAAAATTTGTTATTAAAGAATTAAAGATGCAAAGCTTTGGCTCTGATAAAGGTAAATACTTAGTGGGCCACCAGATGCAGGCAGCACATTGCTCTTGTGAAGTAAGATAGAGTGGAAATTTTGTTTCTAGAATATGAATCTAGATATGTTTGATAAAATTTGTCCTAATTTGAAAACTAGAATTGATGATAGATGAAGAAGATTTGATAATAGATCTAAAGAATAGTAGAAGATATGTTATACCATAGAAAAAATGTTTGGATTAACAAATGGATGCGGGATCCTATAAAGAATTTTTTGTAGGTTAGTGCGTAGTACAGGAAAGGTAGGGGATCATTCAAAAGAAAGAGAGGATTAACCATGTGTTACAGCTACAGAAGGCCGGGACTGTCGTAAAGGCATACAAATGAAAGACCTAGTTGCCTCTGTTGTCAAGATCTAGACCATGAAGTGCTAGTTTCATAGAATGATTGCTAAGCTTGGAAAAGAGTGAGTCACGAGATCAAAGAAAACCCTAAGGAAAATCTAGGAACTACGATTATGGCAGAACCCAAGAAAAAATCAAAGAAAGTATTACTACAAATTAAAGAAACCATAAATGACCACCGAAATATCAAATTATCAGAGATCTTTAAAGAAAAGAATGCATCAAAGCAAGAATAGGAGACTTCAGCATTGACTATGTTCTAGATGATGAGGAATCTGGTGAATTGTTGAAATAATGTAGCTATGAAGAGCATTCTTATTATTTTGTTATTGGTTAAATCCCCATTGTGGAATTAATCATGTCATTATGATTATTTTATTATTAGAATTAATCACCATTGTGGATTAACCATGTCAATAATTGTATAAGGAACAAATCAACTTTTGCGGATTGGTCATCAGAAAAATATAAAGGGCAGAATAAGAAGAACGCCCGAGAATTTATTATTGAAGACCCAGAATTAAATAAAGGTGGGTTACCCACCCAGAGTGTGAGGTCATTACACTTGATGGTGACTCTTCTGCGTGCTAGTCTTATATAAACAGAGGCTAGTGCCTCACTTCTAACACACTTCATATGTTCTCTTATGAGAGACTGAGTTGCATTTCAAGTTGGAGGAGAGGAGGAAAGATTGGTAGCATCTCGGAGGAGAAGTTTATGTGATGGTTGAGTTATCTCTTGAATATTGTATAAGCTATTTATGATAATGAAATTTTTTCTTTGGGTTTTCTTCCCTAGGGTTTCCCGAGGGATAAATGTTGTGTCTCTTGTGAAAGGATATGTGTTCTGGGTGATCTTGTTCTTATTATCTCTTATGTTGTAAATGAAAAGAACTATAATAATAGCATAAACATTAACATGGTATAGAATTAGCTTGGAAGAAGCTGTCACACTTGGAGGAAAAACATCCTTCCTTGGGACCCCAAGAGAGGGTTTGAAAAAGCAAAGTGTTTTCATTTATCTATATCACCCTAGAAAGTTCATCTTTCCCAAGGATAATTTTGGCACTTAGGCACATTTTGTTCATGGCTAGATCTCGGAAGAATCAAACCCTAGTTCTAAAGTACCGAAAACAGTACCGGAAAGTGCAGTACAGAAGTACGAAGCCGGAAAGCACCGGTCAATCCTTGAGGAAGCTGATTTGGAAATTCAGAATTGAATTTCTCAAATCAGGACCTGGGGCTACTAGCCTCTGATAAGCAGCACCTTTCTCTGGATTAGAATTTCCAAAATTTGAAGTTTGAAAATTAGGGTTTTCCTCATAAACCCTAGATATGGACGTCTATTTGCAGCTCGAAACTAGTTGCGGTTATGGTACACATTGGGATGCGATTCTTGCAGCCGTAGAACCCGTTACAATCACTCTTGAAGTTTTTAAAAGAGTTGATAATGATTACCGATGCTGCCAGATGGAACCACTACCTACAAATTCTATCAGAGGTATTTACTCACATATGGTTAATGGTTTAAACCCTAAAGAGTATTTGCGGAGAAGGGATATTTTTCCATAGATCGAGGATCTCAAGATCCAACACGTTCGAAGGAATGATGCAACCCAAGTGTGAGTGTTCTAATATGCATCTGTTATGAAATTATCTTGATCGATGTTGCATGTTGAAGCTATAGTCAAATCATTAGAAGTTGAAAAGTTGATCATAAGCTTATCCTCTAACCTAACAATCAAGTTAGTGCTGTTGATAAAATCTGAGAAGATAAGTTTGGAAAGCTTTTCGTCCACTTGAGTGAAGGAGACTTTGGAAAGAAAGCAAGCACTCATTCTTAGGGACAAAGGCTCGGGTTTGATTAATCAAGATTCAAAGGTACATGACAAAGCTGTGACTTTTGGACTGAGATAGCAATGGTAAAGTAAAGTATTATACTTGATGACATGATGCTTTGTTTGATATGCTTAACACCTCCTCTAGGAGAAACCTGATATTAGTTTTGATTGCCATTGAATAATGCTTGGTCACAACACTATATGAGAGTGTTGACCTCATTTAGTGTTGTATTCCTTACCTTTATCTTTGCTAAATTATAATGTAGCTCTAAAGGAGCTACTATGATGGTGTTCATGCTATTGCTTTATATTGTCCGAGAAGGATATAAAGTATTCTTGCTTGTTTGTTGACCTTGCTCGGTCACATGAGGAAACTATAAGCGAAGGTGCAGAAGGCAACATGCTAAGGAGAGATCATAATAGGCAGACTATGATGGAAAAGAAGAAGGTGGGTCTCAGAAGCTGCCATGACCCAAACCATTAAGAATCCATGTGAACCTAGGCTACCATACATATACCAAAGTTGTCCACGGGTTCACGGAACTCAAAGGTGACCATGAAGTATGCACGATGGATGTGCCTGGGGAAAGAATAACATCAAGAACCTGTTTCCAAGAGGGACAACAAGGCAAAAGAAGTCCTAGAACTTTCAATTCATTCGATGCATGTATTTAACCATCATCCTCCATTAATGGGTATGTATACTATGTATCATTCATTAATGATATTCTCGTAAAAGACCTAGATAAATTTGAAGTATTCATAAGAATCAAGAGGTGAAAGCTGATAAGAGAACCCTTGTAAAAGAATTAGATACTCCAAATTCCAGGATAATGGAGAATATACCTGAGAAGAACTTGTGAACCACGCAAGATGTTGGGATCAAGATCCTCAACAAAGCACGAGAGTGGCTGAGCGAGGAAGAAACGAGAACCATCTTGAAAGTTGTAGAAGATCAAGATCTTCCTATTTTCTTATGAATGAGCGGTGATGCTTGATTGCTATGTCTGGAACCAATTATCCCACTGGCGCACTTGGGTTCTAGACCGGAAGAAATTCCCTCGGAAAAGAATCTGTGGGATACTGTGAGTAATCCAAGGCCTTCAAAATCTACATACACGTCACATACATATTGAGATCAGCGAGGGATGTGACCTTTGTTAAGCTTCCTTAATAAATCAAAGAAGATGCCATCTTGAAAAGTACCAAGAGAGAAGACATAATCCCGGGATTACGAGAATCAGTAGAGAGAACTTCCTAAGTACTTGAGAACACCGTAAGGAAGTCTGGCTTCCCTTGATGAGAACTCTTGAAGACCACTTGTTGCTAACAAAGTTCGAACCTCCTGGATGACCCCTTCTCCCATAAAAAGCCCTACTTGGGAAGAGAGAGCTCATACAAGTGGAGAGAAGTATGGTGTTCAGGAAGGAACCACGAGACAGGTGAAAATAACAAAGCCATTCTTGGGTTACGACTTTGATGTGCAATCTATGATAGAAAGGAACCTACATGTTTTGAAGGTATCGGAAAAGGAATGGGAAGAGATGCCATGACAGTCACCAGATCCATAATGAAGAGCGAAGTAAGATGCAATAGTTCAGGTTCGAGAAAAATAAAGATGGGGTATCCTCTGGATGGCTCTTCAAAATAAAAACTATCTGCTGATGAAGTATTGAGAAATATAGAAACAGATTTGTCACTCCATGGCTTTTCCTAGAAGAGCATTGACTATGAAAGAACAGAATTCTCTCTGTGGCGAGATACATGATCAGGAACCATTATAGATCTTCTGCTTAAGATGAAATGGAGAAATGCACCCGGATGGACGTAGAAGACAACTTTCTGAGATAGGCGGCAATAGAGTGTATATAAAACAAGGATTTGAGGGTTGAGCAGGAAGTCTCTCATGTCTTACTGATTGAGAAAACCTTATACAGTTGAGGCAATATCCCAGAGCTTAGTAGCGTATAGACAGTTTCTTGAGCTTGGGCTTTGCAAGAGTAAAGCAAAGATTATAATCTCCCTTCAAGATCATGGATAATGAACCAAGTAATACTATTACTGTATGTGGATGACTTGTTCTTAACTGGAGAAAGAAAATCTCATCTTTGAATGCAAAATAAAGACTTGCACCGCAAATTTGAAATGAAGGAAAGACGCCCATTCTTCATTATTTCTTGGAGTCTTGAGGTATATGAAATTCCGGAAAAGAATCTACACAACTAAACCAGGGGAAAATTTTACATTCGAAATCCTGAAGGATTCGACAACTGCTTGATCTAAGTCCAGAGAATACACCCATGGAAACAAAAGCTGAAGCTGTTGGTCGATACTTACGTCAGATTTCATAGATGCCACTTTGTACAGACAGATTATTGGATCATTGATTTACCTGACGAACACCAGACCAGACATCTGTTTTGCAGTGAACACCTTGGAGTCAGTTTCTGGTGGAGCCCAAGATGTGTTCATTTTAGTGGCTGCAAAACATGTGATGAGGTACCTTAAAAGTGTCAATGGGTTATGGTCTCAGCGATGATGGAAGTCATGACTTCACTCTGATTGTATATATTGATGCAGATTGGGCAGAAGCGTTGCTGACAGAAAAACACTGGATGATGTTTCCAGTTTGGTATCAGCTATGATCTCGTGGCAGAGTAGGGAATTGGATCATTGATTTACATGACGAACACCAGACCAGACATCTGTTTTGCAGTGAACACCTTGAGTCAGTTTCTGGTGGAGCCTAGATGTGTTCATTTAGTGGCTGCAAAACATGTGATGAGGTACCTTAAGGGTACAATGGATTATGGTCTCAGCGATGATGGAGATCATGACTTCACTCTGATTGGATATACTGATGCAGATTGGGCAGGAAGCGTTGCTGACAGAAAAAACACTTCTGGATGATGTTTCAGTTTGGTATCAGCTATGATCTCGTGGCAGAGTAGGAAGCAATCCAGTATTGCTCTCAGCACAGCGGAAGTAGAGTACATCACTGCATGTTCTGCTAGCTGCGAAGCTATATGGCTTCGAAAGTTGCTGACAGGCCTATTTGATTTGGAGATGAGAGCAACCGCGATTCTATGTGATAATCAAAGTTGTATTAAAATGACAGAGAATCCTGTGTTCCACAACATGTCGAAGCACATAGAGATCCGCTATCATTTCATCCGCGACATGGTACAGAGAGGAGCCCTGAAGCTCTAGTACATTAGCACAGATGAATAGGTTGCTAATGTGATGACTAAGCCTCTATCTCATGTAAAGTTTGAACACTTTCGAGATAAGCTTGGTATTGTCCGAAAGGACCTTCCCTGAAAGGGGGAGTAGATGTGATTCCTTGCTT
>SNQJ01S0198156.1:0-16699 GCA_010110895.2 Picea sitchensis
TAGTTACTGGACTGCCCCAACAGAGGGGAAACCAGTCCAGCCAGCATGGAGTTCAAACATAAGTAGTGTAATAGTCCAAGTAAACTGTTTAAAACTAACTGGACATCAACTAAAAAGTAGAGACACTAATGAAACTGGAAATGTTCTCATGACCTCAGACATTTGGCAGATAACCTAGCCAAGTGACGTGGACATCCTCGGACCATGGCTCCTCCTCGACATATGTCACTTTATCATCCCACTGCTTCCCCGCGTCCATGCCTCCCTCGTTCCGATCGACAGCTGGCGAGGTATCCTACATCTTGCCATGGGTTGTTTCCATATCCTTTGCCTTTTCCTTGTGCATGGCTTGATGTTGCTCATTGCTTGATGAATGCTACTCCTGGACATTTCCTTCGTTGGTTGCGCAACCAGGTTCCTCTGCCAAGGCCACACCTGCAAGGTCCGTGGGGAAATCCTCTTGAAGAGAGGTAAGGAGATGGAGAAGGACTGCTACCTTTCCATCCATGGCTAGCAGAGGGAATTGGATATCCTCCACCCCCTAGCAGAGTTCGAATACCAAGCCAAAGAGAATTGTCAGGCTTTCCCTAAGCTGTGTGTCAGGGAAAGAGTACGGGGACTGGTTCTTGGTGCTCCGAGGCTCGCACGGAGGTGGTTCTCCCACAGTCTTCTAAGAAGAGTTAGGAAATAGTGCAGGGGGATGCTCAAACAATGGAGGGTCGGGGAGAAGGCTCGAGGCAGAAGACGACAGCCTAGGGACGATAGCCAGGCTATCAAATTGTGAAACAGCTAAAGCAGAGGGTGAGGGAAGAATTAGTTCCAGCTAAATGGAAGGAGAGGAACAGGAGGAAGGCGAAGAAGGATGCGATACAAAGGGCTGACAAGGTTTCCATGGGGAGCCTCTACGCAGGTGACCTCGAGGCCGCGGCATGATTCTTGTCGTGAACTGGATGGAGAGCGCCAGGTGCAACAGGGAGTGAAAGGAAGCTTGCAGCTAGACCAAGGCTGTGATGAGCCTGCAAATTCCAAATAGCTTAGACGAAGGCTGCAAGGGGGGATGCCAGATGAAGCCCGCGCCGAGACAGACAAGATGCAAATCAAACCCAGCCATGAAAATAAGGTTGAGGGGAGAAAGGAGCTATTTAATTGCTCCCCTCGCCATGTTAATGGCCATTTAATGCTAGTATAGGGTGGTGCGCGAAGGCACGATCCCATCACATGGCTCTGTGCTTTGTTGGCCATGCCTCTCCACCTCATCGCACCATGTGTAACGCAATAGCACCCCATCTGGGGGTGTGTCCACTGTTCCATATTTGTGGATACAATAGTGGAGAATGGGGTGATCAGGTTCCAGAGACGAATTACATAGGAGTTCTCGACCCATCCAAGTAGTGCCCATATTGGCTAGCTCGTCTACGACTTGATTCGCCTTCCTTCTAACATGAGCAGGTATGACTTCCTGAGTTGGTTTCATTAGGTCTGTGACCATCTGTAACCCATGTGAGAGCCTCCAACTAGGTTATATTCTATCTGGGTTTTCTCCATTTAGAATTCTGCGGAGCAAATTGATGATGATCTGTGAGTCCCCCACAACTATTAGCTTGTTAAAATTGTAGTCAATGGCTAATTGCAATCCCTGGATGAGTCCCCAGTGTTTGGCTGCATTGGTCGTGGAATTCCCATGGTTGCCTGCATTGATGAGCATGATGTTCCCTAGGTGGTTACAAAAGACTACTCCATAACCTGTTGTGCCTGGATTGCATTTAGAGGCCCCGTCAAAATTGAGTTTAATGAAATCGACTGGGGGGGGGACCAAAAAGAGGGGCTGATGAGAGGGGTGGAAGGAGAAGTGAGGGGCAAAGGATGAAGAGAAGGGAGAGGCTGCCAATGCTGTAGGATTATGAGTTCGGAAGGAATGTTGTGCAAGTTTTCACTGGTCCATTGCTGAAGGTTGATAGTTTCCAATATATTGCAGCGGCATTGATGCCAACAATGTTTCCAAGAGAGAGAAGTGTTTCTGAAGATATTTATGTTCCTTTCTTTCCAAGTTTTCCAGAGGATGAAGCCTGGAAGTAATTGCCAAATGCGATTGAGGAGGGGGGAATGGAAATCCTGGTCCCTCCAGTATGTGATAGTATCAATGATACTCTCTCTATGGAAATCCGACGTGCGCATGATGAGTGCCACTTGATCCCAAAGTTGAGTTGTGTAAGGACAAGAGTTGAGGAGATGATTCATGGTTTCTTCTGCCTCTTCATAAAGCATGCAAATGGAGGGCCCAACAAAACCCCTTTTTGAGAGGTTATCCCAAGTGAGTATGCTTGAGTGGGAAACAAGCTAGAGAAAGATGGTGATCTTTGGCTAGTGTTTAAGACTCCAGATTTTGCACCATACTTCCCCTGTAGGGAGAGGGTCTACCTGAGTTATGATTTGATAAGCTTCCTACGTACTGTAGGTGCCTCTTGGCGAATATCCCCAGCAAAGGATATCCTCTCCTGCGATTTTGGGAATCTTTCATTTGGCCATTTCCTCTTGCTAGGGTGCCAGGTCCACATGCGCTTCCATATTAGTGCGTTCCCTGTCTAGGTGCCAGCTTCGCCAAGTGTCTTCTGGGGAATTGTCCTACCAATAGTCAGCTACTCTTGTTAGGCCTACTAGTGTAGCTTGGGGGAAAATGTCTCTTGCCCAATCCTCATTGTCTAAAACTGGCCATTGTTTCCAGGAATCTTTCCAGAAGAGTGTTGTTTCCCCATTTCTGATTTCCCAAAAGGCGCTCCGAGTAACTAGCTGCTTGTTCTTCCTGGCCGCTGTCCATATCAAGGAGCTGGGGCTTTCCCCATTCCATCGAATTAGGTTCTTTTCCGCCACATTTGGCGCATATTTTTTCCTCCAAAGTCTGGCCCAGAGGTCCTTGGGATGCTTGAGCCACTACCACCAAATTTTGGCGCTCAAAAATTTGTTCATAATGAGGGGGCCCCATAATCCCAAGCTGCCTTGGTCTTTGGTTAGGCATAATTTATCCCAGCTAACCAACACTATTTTCCTTCCTAAATTGATGCCTAGCCAGAAGAAGTTTCGCTGTATATTTTTAATGGTAGTGAGAACAGATCTTGGTGCCGCCAGCATTGAGAAGATGTAAACAGGAATGGATTGAAGGACAGCTCGGAGAAGAATGAGATGACTGGGAAGATTTAGAACTCGGTAGGTCCAGGAGGAGAGCCTCTTGGTAAAGGAGGATAGAAGGTGTTCCCATGAGGAATTCCATAGGGCATTGTCAATCAGGGGAATGCCAAGGTATTTGTATGGAAGGGAGCTTCTGTTGAAACCTAAGATTTCAGTGATGTGAAGCTGAATCGGAGGTGGCATATTGAAGAAAAGAATTTGGGACTTATCCTTGTTGTAGTCTAGCCCCGAGGCATCTGAGAAGGTTTGGAGAATGTCAAGAAGAGAGTTGTATTCGCGAACAGTTGGGGTTCCCATTAGAAGCGTGTCATCCACAAATTGATTGTGCGAGATAGGAGGGGAGATGCCATACAAGGGTAAGCCTATCATAAGGTTGATTTCAATAGCTACATGGATGGAACGACCAATACCTTCGGCCATAATGATGAAGAGGAAAGGGGAGAGGGGGTCTCCCTGTCGAATTCCTCTTGAGGGAGAGAAGGGTCGAGAGGGGACACCGTTGACAAGAATGGAGAAGAAAGCCAAGAAAGTTAGATTCAGAATCCAAGACACCCAACTTTGGTCAAAACCAAAGGCTAGGAGCATTGCCCACATATATTCCCAACTTATCTTGTCAAAGGCTTTAGAGAGATCTAATTTGAGGAGCATACCTGGTGTTTTGGTCTTCTGCAGAGAGTGGATCACTTCATGAGCTAAGATGACGTTTTCCATGATTTGTCTGCCTTCAATATAGCATGATTTTTCCGGGGAAATAATTGTCGGTAAGATAGGCTTGAGTCTCCTAGCAATCACCTTTGTTAGGAGTTTGTAGATTACATTACAAAGAGCTATGGGTCGGAACTACTTCGGGTGGTGTGCCTACCCCTCTTTGGGTATTAAGGTGAGGAAAGTTGCATTAAGAGCCCGGAGGACTTGTCTCGTGGCTCTAGAATCTTGCAAAATTTCCCAAACCTCGACTCTGATCATCGGCCAGCAATGGTGGAAGAAATTGTTGGTTAAGTCGTCAGGTCCCAGGGCCTTTCATTTGGGTGTCTCCTGGAGTTCTTGATCCACCTCCTCGATTGTAATAGGCCTGAGCAGAGCTGAGTTTTTCTCCTGGGTAACGAGGGATGGCACATGCTGTGTGACTTTAGTACTGGCCGCATGTCTATCCGAGATAGGTTCTATGAGGAGATCTTGATAGTATTCAGTCAGAGTTGACTCCATGTCTTCGTGGGAGTGAATGGCCTCCCTGGTTGCAAAGATGAGGCATGTGATCTTATTGATGTGCCTTCTGTGGATGATCGTTCTATGAAAGAATTTGGTATTGCGTTCCCCCTCCTTGAGCCATTGGATGCACGATTTATGTTTCCAAAGAATCTCTTCTTGTCTTTTCCTTGCTTCAAGCTGTTGATTTATTGTTTCTTCCTGGGCTTTTAGCTCATTTGTTAGCCCTTGAGTTAAGATATGGTTTTGAATTTCGTTCATTTGCTCTGATAGCTACCTCTGGAAATCAAAGATGTTGTCGAAGGTATGCTTATTCCAAATCTTGAGAAGTTGTTTGAGGTTTTTTAACTTCTGATGAAATCTGTACATTTTTGAGTCGTGAGAGACCTCTGCATCCCTCCACCATTCTTGTATTTTTGCCTGGAAATCGGGGTGGTCAAGCCAGAACTGTTCAAAATTGAAGGGTTTCTTTCCTGGCATGGCTAGGAAATCCATCCATAGTTGAATAGGACAATGATCCGAACCAGAGAAATTCAGGATGGTAGCCTCCAGAGCTGTGCCTTCCAACATGAGGGAATCAAAGATGAGGAACCGGTCTAGTTTGCAAGCAATTTGGTGAGTTCTGGTTCTTCTATTTGTCCAGGTATGAGTTCCATTGATAGTCTCCAAGTCAATAAGGTGAAGTTTGTATATGAGGCTATTGAATTCGTTGGTTTCTCGATCCAGTCGTGTTGATCCTCCTTTCTTTTCCTCCAGGCTATGGATGATGTTGAAATCTCCTCCGATAATCCATCTATTATGCTTCTTTAGATTGGTTAAGTAGTTCATATTCCTGAGGAAGGCCTGCTTCTCCCTTAGGCTAGCCGGGATGTAGACATTAGTCAAGTGTCCTGGCTTGTTTGAACCAATAATCCTGTAATCGACTGTAATGGACCATCTGGTGGTGATGAAGTTTTCTAGTAGCACTGAGTTTGTGTTCCAGAGGATAGCCAGTCCTCCAGCTTTTCATGTGGCCACTATTGAGACTACTTCCCCTTGCTTCCAATAGTAGGGAAGTATTCTGTCGACATCTTATGAGGTGCATTTTATTTCCTGCAGAAGTACTATATCAGGTTTTTCTGCTAAAATCAGATCCCATAGCAATTTTTTCTTTCTACGTCCATTGAGGCCTCTGATATTCCATGAGATGATCTTCATGATGATGGGGGGGTGGGGAGAGGAGGGAAGTTGTCTGAGATTAGGTGAATTTGCCCTGAGTTTACCATGAAGTGGCCTATTTCTTGAATAAGCTTGTTGGTGGATTTCCACCCTCTTTTCTTTTCATCTTTGTAAGATTTACTTGTGTTTCTGGATTGACTACTTTGTATTCCCAGCCCTTGGCTAGCTCTTGCCGAGGACCCAGTGGAAGAGTTAAGGAAGACCTTGTGTACCTTTTGTAGTTGATCCTTGGGTATGGTGTATAGTTTTTGTTGCCTATAGGCGTGCTCAAGGTGCTGCAGATCTACCCCGGCTAAGTCTTGCTCCTCCATCTCCATTTCTGCGTCCCCGTCCTCTGTCTCCAAAATGTCCGGCGGATCCTGAGCTGCATTTAGGGGGGTGAGATCTGACTCCTTACCCTTTGGGGATGTCTCCTCCCCTTGTTTGGCCGCATGGGAGCCATTATCCAGAAGTGGTTCAGTGAGTTGTGTATGGGTTGCGGGAATTTCTGGTTGATCTTCTAAAATAGCAAATTTATTACTAGTTGAGGGATCTTTACTTACTTGGGCAGGTTGCTTCTGTCCTCCTTGTATTCTTTTCCCTGTTGGTTGAGTGAAGTCGTCCTTCTCTTTCCCACTTTCTGGGTTCACTTCTTTGTGAACAATATTGAGGGGGCATTCTCTAAAAAGATGACCGTGTTCGTGGCATTTCCGGCATCGGAATGAAATGTGTTCATAGTTGATGGTTTGGGTCCAGTCCTCGTCATGATATTCCAATATGACGGATCCTGGGAGCGGTTTGCCTATGTTTAGGTACACATAGATTCGCGCATAAGAGGTATATCGCCTCTGCTTGGTGGCTTCAGAAGACTTAACATAGATGCCGATGGTGTTTCCTATGCCAGCCAGGACCTCCTCTAGCCAGAATTCCTATGGGAGAGAGTATAATCTGATCCATACAGGTGCATGGGAAATGTCCTCCTTCTCAGAGCTGAACTTCTTTGTCCAGAATCATAAGAAGAGACCCGCCGATTTAAAGAAATACAACCCCATATCGAAAATGCAGTTGCGATCCTCAAGGTTATGGAAGATGATTGTGAAAAACACCTTAGATCCCAATTGTAGCTCATAGTGACCTTTTGGCTTCCACCAGTACTGTATCCATTTGATTAGATCGCGCTCCGAAGGCCAGAGCCCCAGGAACTTTCCCACCAGGGCATAGTCTGTCATATATTGATTTTCCTCTTCTATGCGTGGTGAGCTGATAACATATTTTGGGGCTTGTGGCGCTTGTGGAATACACTTACCAGGCATCCATGGAGTTGATGCAGTGGAGGGGAGAGTCCCTTTCTCTGGATCGATATCCATCTCTCGATCCTTGAATGTTCCCTCCTCCAGTAATTTCGAGCACATATCTGGCGACGGCTCGAAGGTCGGTCGTTCCGTACCCTCAGCAACATTCCCATTCACCGCGGCTTGGCTATAGGAGATGCCCGTCGGCCCTCCCTCCTTGCAAAACATGAGCCCCAATGATGCCACTGCTGGAACAAAACAGCTCAGAGTTGCTGCAAAACCCTAACCCTTCGGCTCAGAAGAACACATCTTAACCTCTCCCTATGGAAGCTCATGAGAAAAAATTCTTGTCAATGTAAACAATATTGATCATCAATATATCATCCAATATACTAATTTACAAATTAGAAAACAATAGCAATATAGGAATAAATTGAATATTTTAAGTATTTGTGAACATGCAAGAATAAATAATTAACAAATAAAATACCTTAGTATCTGTGTGAGAGATGTGTTTGATAAACCATTCAAAACCTTCAGGTTCACCAACAACAATATAGTAGATAAAAGATTTATTGTTGAGCCTTCATAAAGAGGTTGACGTGATTTCTCTAGTAGAGGATCAACATCATGACTATCATCTTGGTTGTCCTCATCCATTGGAGCAAACGTGTCTTGGATCAATCTATGTATCTCATCTTTTTGATTTGAATCAGTAATGTTATCTCCATCCATATCATCATTAATAACTTGATCAGCAGCTTCAATATTTTGATCTCGAAGGTCATCTCCATGTAAAGTAGTATTTCTTCTAGTACTTGACAAATAATTCTCTGGAGGTCGACACTTTGGGGGATTCGTCTATACATTTAAAAAACAACATAGAAAAGTTAGTGTGTATAGAAAATATAAAAATCTCGATAAGAAATATTACTAAAATTCATGACATACTGATTATTATAGAGAATGCATTAAATATTCAATCCTTTTACCAAGGGACGGTATTCATAACCCCCTTCGACGTGCCCCTTCTCCCTACAATTTTTTTGGGCTGTTGTTATTAAAAGTCTTCTATTTTGCAAGCCTCTACAATCATAGCAAGGGAAATAACATTTTCCATCAGCCCTCGCCTCTAATGTCATTCTTAACCAAGCAAGCTTCCTGTCATTTTCGTTCATTGTGACAAATCCTTGTCCTAACAAGTAATTGTCTTACCTACACCATACCAAATATTAAGTTGTGAATTTTTTATATTTTGGCTACTACTTTCGATTATGATATGTTTATTTACAGTGACCTACATCTTTATAATAAGGTGATCATATGTGTAGAGGATCAACATCATGATGACATAGATAGCATCTTTATAATAAGGTCACATGTGTCAAATGTTTTCTTTATATAATAACGACATATACACCTATCATAAGTTTAGGGTTAGTGTTTATGTATCTTATTAGTCCCTGCTAAAGAAGGGAATATAACAATCAATTACTATCATTTCACTGATTAGGGTTGAGTTTAAAGAGCAATTTCATATCTTTATCAATGAAAAGAGAGAGAGAGATTATAGCTACAATTGAAGAGAAAAGGGTATGTGGATTCCATAAACCTAGAATATTATGGAATCCACATACCCTTTTCCATAGAATATACTAACTATATCCCAAAACCAAAGACATGAAATATGGTATAACTACACATATTATATAAATATATTATCAAGGAAAAAATAAGCTAAATGCATTTTGGGGATTTGAAAAAAAAATTACAAGTTAAATGAGTACATCAATAAAAAGTAACATACTAACCTTGCATGTTCAAAATCCGAGCTATGTAGATCAAGAATTAGATTTGTTCAACCGGTGGGTGATGGAAAAAATAAACAGCTCAAACAAAAGCCAAGAACAGTGTCGCAACTATAGCAATTGTCTCGTAAAGTCTCTTAAAGTCACGTATATATAGATAAAATAGTCAGCTAGCCATTAACACCGACCAATGAGATAGACAAAAATTTTGTCGTTATTTCCACGAAATTTTGTTGCTATAGCGACAAAAATCTCGACTAGGTTAAATTAAGATTTTCGTCGATATTGCGATGAACGTTCATGGCAATAGCGACAAAAATCCCGCCCTGTTTAAAAAAATATGAAACTAGTGGAAGCATAGAAAATTTTCGTGGAATAATCCGCCCATATATAGTAGTGTATGGAAGTCATCTCAACTTAGTACAGTTAGATACATTACAACAGGTAGACATAATCACTCACATAGTTACATTACAACAAATAGATATAATAATTCACATAGAGAAGGAAAAGTTTACATATCTGGAACAGTTTGCGGGAAGACAAAGGGAACAACCACGTTCCTCCCAACTGTAAAATAGGGCAACCAAAAATCACTTTCCTGATTCACCCGCTAGCTTGACCATGAATCCATGAGGGTGAACTTGGAAAATCTTCTCTTCAGCAATGTCCTACAACTCCAGTAGTTTTCCCTTGCCTCACACTCAAGCAGTGTTCATAATAGCAAGTAAATAGAAAGTCTCCTTTCCCAACATACTTGGCAGTTTCTTGCCTCCTCTTATATGTTATTTATCATTTGCCCAAGTCTTTTCCCTCCCTTGGGAATTTTCACAGCTTTCTAAATCCCTGATTTTTACGGGCTGCCAATGGCCAAATCACTGATTTTCCACTTGTAATAATCAACCCAAATGTAGTTCCAACATGTTCCCCACTCATGGAGTCATGATCAACTAAATTTAACATGGTTGTTCCATTTGTCCTCCTGCAAACAACATAAAATATTATGTTTCCATACAAGTGTCATAGTCATATAGTTAGTTGGGTCAAATCAGGTCTCTACCCAACAGTCAAAATAATCAATTACAATTACCAAATTCGAAATTCAAAATCGCCATAAATGGAAAAAAAATTCCAAATTCGAATTTACTAAAAACGGAAATAAATTTTCAATAAATTTTAAATTTCAAAAATATTTTATTTTGGGGATGTCACATCCTTTCCCCCTTCAGTAAAACACTGTCCTCAGTGTTTGTTTGTTTCCTGGAATAGGATTGGATGAGATTTCCTCAAATCTCCCTCCAACTACCAAGTGGCCTCCTTAGGACTAAAGTGATTCCATTGCACCTTTACCTGAGCGATGGCTTTGTTCCGAAGTGTTATTTCTCTCCGGTCTAGAATGTGCAGGGGTTCCACCTGGAACTCACCTTCGGGTTCCACCTGCACCAAGTTCCAATCAATCCTATGAGTAGGGTCATGAATATACTTTTTCAGCAACAAAACATGAAATACATTATGAATTCTTAGATTAGTTGGAAGTGCAAGTTGATATGCTATGGGTCCAATTCGAGCTAGTATCTCGAAGGGCCCACAAAACCTGGGTACCATCTTGGCACAATTCCCTAACTTCAATGAGCTCTTTCAGGATTTGACCTTCAAATAAACATGGTCTCCTACCTGAAATTCCAAGTGTCTTCTTTTCTGATCTGCATAGCTCTTATGTATGTCTTGTGATTATTTCAAGTTTTGTTGTACCTTTCTTACCATGTTCTCCATTTCTTGGAGCATCTCTGGTCCAATCATGATTCTGTTAGCCGTGTTATCCCAGCTAATTGGAGTCGTACACTTTCTTCCATATAGTATTTTGAAAGGGCTCAACTTAGCCGAAGTTTGCTACCCATTGTTATATGCAAATTCTACCAAGTGCGGGTAGTTTTCCCACTTGATTGGTTTTGCTCTTACATACATGCGAAGCATATCCTCTATGATTTGATTTTTCCTTTCATTCTGTCCATCCGTTTGTGGATGGTATATTTTACTAAAATTCAAGTTAGTGTTTATCCCTGCAAACAATTCCTTCCAAAAAGTGAATGTAAATTTTACGTTTCTATCTGAAATGACCATTTTAGGAATACCATGCAGTCTAGAAATTTCTTTCATGAATATTTCAACAATGTTTATATCTTTAAAAGTAGACTTTACAGGAATAAAGTGTGCAGACTTACTAATTTTATCGATTACAACCATGATAGAGTCATTATGTTTCCGAGTTTTAGGCAAACCTGTTATAAAGTCCAGTGATATAGTCTCCCATTTCCATTCTAGTACTGGTAATGGCTGTAATAGGCCAGCTGGATGTTGGTACTCGGCCCTAAACTGCTGACAATATTGGCACCTAGCCAAGTATTCTGTCGTTTCGCCCTTCATACTAGGCCAAAAAAATAGTTTTCTAAGTGTTGTTATTGTTTTATGGTAACCTAGATGGCCAGAATACGGCTTCTTATGCACTACGTCCAAAATTGTTGATTTCAATTATGTTGAATCTGGTATGTAAAGTTTGTTTTTAAGTCGTAATAGTCCTTTTTGTTCGATGCTTAGATATGGTTTTTCAGAGTTGGAGGTATTGTTTTGTAATTCTATCATTTTCTTAGTGTAATTTTCATGGTTAATACCTGTCGTCCTTATTCTTTGTTCCAGATCACTTTCTTCCCTGCTGATGTTTATCTCAAATAACCCATGGACTCTTCTCCTTAAAGCGTCTGCTACTTTGTTTTCCTTACCCTTGATATGTCTAACCTCGAAGTCAAATTCGCTCAAGAAGGCTAGCCACCTTGCTTGTCTTGCATTAAGATCTGGTTGGTTAAAATTTCACCCCACTATTATCCGTCAATAGTAGGAATGTTTTTCCCATTATATAGTGTCGCCACATTTTTAAGGCATGTATTACTACTTCCAATTCTAAGTCATGACTGTCATAATTTCCCTCGTGTTCTTTTAATTTTCGGGACTCGTAAAAAATCATGTGCCTTTCGTGAGTTAGGACAACACCTAGTCCCTCTTTACATGCATCAACACAAACTGTGAAGTTTTTATCTGGGTCTGTTACCTTCAAAATGGGTGTCGATGTCAATAATTCTTTTAGCTTGTTAAAGCTGTCTTCACACTTTTGCCACCAGTTAAACTTGGTTCCTTTCTTTTGTAGTGACGTGATAGGGTAGGCTATCCTGGAAAACCCTTCTATAAATCTGCGATAATATCCGTTGATTCCCATGAATGACTGGATATCTGCCACATCCTTAGGTATTGGCCATTCCATAATGGATTTTATCTTTTTCGGGTCTACGACAATACCTTCTGAGGAAATGACATGTCCTAAATATTGTATTTATTTTTGATAAAAGTCACATTTGCCGATTTTTGTGTATAGTTTGTGTTTTCTTAATGTTTACAGAACTATTCTTAAGTGTTCATCATGTTCCTCCTCCATTTTAGAATAGACTACAATATCGTCAATAAACTGAAAATGTTGTTCATCAAGCACATAAATGTGGCTGGTGCGTTAGTGAGTTCGAAAGGTATGACTACAAACTCATAATGTCTGTATCTTGTTCGAAAAGATGTTTTGTTTATGTCCTCGTCCTATATCCTAACTTGATGATAACCAGATCGTAAATCCAATTTTGAAAATATCTTGGCCACACTAGCTTGATCGAATACATCATTTATCCTAGGTAAGGGGTATTTGTTCTTAATGGTCATTTTTTTCAATTGTCTATAATCGATACATAGTCTTAGAGTACCATCTTTCTTTTTCACAAAGAGGACTGGTGCTCCCCATGGAGAAACACTCGGTCTGATATACTCTTTGTCCAACAATTCCTGTAATTGGATTTTTAATTCTGTCAGTTCTGGTAGACTCATTCAGTAAGGCGCTTTTGAGATAGGGGTTGAAATGGGTAGTAGGTCTATGGAGAAATCTATTTCCCTTCTAGGAGGTAATTCTGGTATCTCATCCACAAACATGTCTTTGAATTCACATAGGACAACAAAGTCTTCTAGGTTTGGCTTATCTTCTTTTTCTAATAGATTCGTTACTTGGATGGCATAAACTTGACATATCTTTCTAATACATTTCTTGAGTTGCATCGCTGAAACTTGTCTGACTGATATAGGTTTTGGTATGCCTTGGGCTATTCTAATAGTCCCAAAATCATCTTTATAGCTAAGTATCTTTGTATAACAGTCTAGTACTTCTTTGTGTTGTTCCAGCCAATCCATCCTAATAATCATATCATAAGATCCTAGTGGTAATATGTTCAGATTGGTCGTTATCTTTTGACCACCTAAGTTGAACTCAAAATCAGAAATAAAGTCAACTACTTTCCTTTTAGTGCATGTTGCTAGTTGTACAAGCCATGATTTTGCGTGCTTTAGTTTCTTAATTTTATTCAACTCTACTACATCAGGAGTAATATAACATAACGTAGCTCCAGGGTCAATTAAAATAGAAATTCGAATCTCATTGATTTTACCTTCGATTTCTACCACTAAGGAATGGTTGTCAGTTTGTCGACCAACTATGGCTACATTTATCTGATGCAGACTTCTACCCACGTCTCCCACTATCGAGGCTTACTACAAATTGTGAACAGTGGTTCTATTTGTTGCAATTAAACATGGACAATTCCTCCTTAGATGAGGCTCTCCACACTCCCAACACTTTAATGTATCGTGGGAGTTGTCCCCAAACTTCTTCGTTCCCAAGTTTACCGGTTTACCACTACCTTGCCTATTCAGATGATTTTAGTGAAAATCCTTCCTTGGGAAACTTTTTGTTGCATCCCGATAAGGAGCTGGCTAGTATCCCTTCTTTCGTTGTTTCATTCGATCTTTCTTTTTATCCTTCCAGGTCTTGGGAAACTCTACCCGTTGTTTATAATGGTCATAGCACATTTGTGCTTTCCTGAATATCTCACTCAAGGATTTGGGGTTGTCAAACTCAATTCTGTCCTGATAGACCTGTGGTAAACAACTTAAGAATCTCTAGATTTTTACCTTATCATCCCTGATGTATGGTATGAACCTTAGTAGTTCCAGAAATTTATTTATAAGGTCCTCCATCGTCATCTGTCCGAGTCATATGTGGCCCTGTTCAGGCACAGTGTTGTATCTTTTTCTCTGATACCATATGTAACGTACCCCAAATTCACCATAAAAAAATAAATTCTATGACATAGTTCAATTTCATTTAAGCTTAGAATTTAAGAGAAGATAAGATTCATAATGTCATTATTACGCCAATCTAGTTTATTTCGCACAGGAAATCTTATGTGGATAAATTCTATCCATAATTATATCACTTCGCTTAACTCTCAAACTACTCCAACATACTTATGTATAAGGAAATATCTAAACCTGGGTTGAAGAAACCTTTGAGATTCAGAGAGTTAAAGGTCAGGGTTGTGCAAAATTGTTGTTAGATCAAAAAGATCTGGGTGCACAGAGTTTAACCACAGAGAGGTCACGCAAGAGAGCATCTGAAACGAATGGTGGATATACTTCAGGGAGAAGTACCAGAGTTGCGAGAGTCGTTGGATCTTGCATAGAAGCGAGGAGATTAGGGCCGAGTGTCTTCCACCACTCTAAGGCATAGAATTTTTACTATTTTGGAGTTCGAGGTTTGGAGCGTGTTGGTCTCTAGTTTTGATCATGTTTTGCCTATATTATATCACAAAGACTTCCATTTCCATACCCAGTACCACCCCTTTTGGACTTGTTATGACACACTTGATATCTCTTTACCACTCAATGGGGTTACTCAAGGTATTTTTACGTTTCAAGTTATTTTTATGTATTTTGATGCTCTAAATTAATATTGAAACTAATATGGCTTGAGTTAGGTACTATTTCTATTTTAAAACAGGATTTGCCAGTACCAGGTACCATCTCGTACCCAGTGGAGATACCAACAAAGTTGCTGAAGATTCGCGCGTTATGGCCAGAAGGGGAGATAGTGCGAAATACATGACAGATGGATTCATTGCTCATATGATGATTGAAGGCATAATGATAGAACAGATTCGTTAATATTTCATGATTCACACTTCGTGACACTACGTGTCACGAAGATGTGAAGACCATTTTTAAACTTGATTTCAAGCTATTTTCGGACTTGGGATCCATTGGAATTAATGTATTTTTTCTTTAGACTGTTATGGAGGAGGATCTATATATAACCAGAGGACCACTCCTAAGAGACGGTTGGGTTATGTTATGTTATATCATGAATACATGTTTATGAATACAAACTGCTGTTGCGTTGTGTTATTTCACTGTCATACGATTTGAGCTATTTTCTTGGAGTAAATGGAGTATGAAGTATACACAGTGGTTTCATAGAATGATATAGTTAGTTCTGGTTCTTCCCTTCGGCGTTTGTACCTTTTGGTTGGGCCCACCAAACAGGTTCAAGTCGCTGCTGTTCTTGTATTAAATTTAGATTATTTCAGTATCGTAGTAATTGCATGCATGTTAGTTTATTGAGTCTTGGAATTAACTGCTTAGAATATTGATTGATTATTCTTCAACTGTATCATTTCCATCTTATTAAATATCTGCTACGTCGATGAGTATTGAAGCATGGTTGATTCCTGTAGAGTTTAGAGCATGAGCTAGGTCTATTTCGATTCTAGTTTTCAATCTGACCATAACCTATAGTTTGAATGTATTTTTCCTTGTTAGATAGTGAGGCCACCCTGTTTTGTTAGATAATTAGGTTGCAATTAACTTAGAGGAAGCTTCCGATACCAGTAGGGTAAGTAGGATATTTCCTTGTTTTCCTGTGGAGAGTTTAGATTTATTTTCGATGCTGAGATTAAAAGAGTTTTAAGGAATAGTCTTTCTGCCATGGCTTAGATAGAAATAGGGATGATAGATGATTGAAGATAGTGGCAGACAGTCTTGTGGAATTATGGTAGAGAAGAAATGGAAGTACCCGCACTGAAGCATAGAACTGTTGCTCTTTTGATGAATTAAACAAGAAATGTTAAGTTTCAAGATAGTCATTAAGATTCAGTTTTTCACAGTGAGTTTGTGTTTTCTTTTAAGAGTAGTCTTTAGATAGGAATTAGCTTACCCACACATACAGTGTAGCATCTCTAAGTTTACTTATCCTGGTTTGACAATTTAGTGTTTCAGGTCATTTAAATCTTCAATTTAGCAGCCTGACATTTTTGGCGCCGTTGTCGGGGAGCTGTTAAAGGTAAGTTAGATAGTTGCATTGATTAGTTTTAGAATGAACTTAGGTTGGTGTGGTATGTTAGTAGGTTGATAATAAGAGGATCTGTGGAAACAAGGGGTGAAAACCGACATATCAGTTATCACATGTACTCTGAAACTCAATCTTAGTTTCTTTTCTTTCAGTTAGTATGAATTCATGAGAAATAGAGATCCTAGAGGTAGATTTAGGAAAAATATAAAACCACAAAAAGAAGAAACCTCCACCCAAAAAGTGATAGAAACTGAGACTGAAATTCTGGCTGAGGAAACCATAGAACAAAACCTAGAGCCAGGAAACACCATACAGCAACAAACTCAAAACCCTGGTGATCCAGCCCTGGATGACACAGTTGATCCAGAGAAAATACAAGCCCTTCTCAGGAACCCTAACTCTGTAGTCTCACAGATAACAACTACAACTATGAGATAAAAGGCCATAGGATCCTCAAAAGGACTAGTAGGATATAACACCTCTGATAGAAAGAATCCAAAAAGGTGGGATTTCACACCCTCACCAAAGAAAGATCGGATTGTATATAAAATTCTTGGTAATCCTTTTACCATGGGAGAAAGAGGGAGAGACTTACATGGGGAACTTCATATTGAAAATGAAGGTGAATAACAAGCAGAGAATGAGTTACCACAAGAAACCACTGGATTTCCTATTTTGGATTTAGTCCAGAATGTCAATATGAAAAATATCCCACTTTCAGTACTACCAACCTTCCATGGGAAAAA
>SNQJ01S0198156.1:16709-33990 GCA_010110895.2 Picea sitchensis
CTTAGTTCATGTTGATTTACTGTATTAATTTTCATACTAATAGTTTGAACTAAGGATGCCTTGATTACTCCATAATGTTTCATCATTTCCACGACCTGTACCTAATGAACTAACCCACCATGACATTTCATATCATAAAAATGTAGGACATTCCCGGAGCTGAGTTCGAAATGACTCATATATGATCATACTCTGCACTTACGTACAACTATCATCATTTTTCCACACGCCGTCGATCCCCATGACAATTCAAATATTCTCATATGATTTTTCTCCCGACTACATCCCCCATTACATTCTCTCCCTCCGTCGCCCTCATCCAAATTTCGTTGCTCACCCATATACCTCCCCTGTGATATCAAGTGTAACCATGGTGGAAAATCGCCATGAACCGGAGACATATGCAGACCTAGAGGCCCTTCCGGAGTATGAGGCAACTAGAGATATTTTTAAGCAAGCAGGTTGGGATCCGTTTCTGAAGAAGTTCGATGGATATAACGATGCAATCACGCTCCAGTTCGCTCTGCATTTTAGGGTGGGTTTGCTAAAGTGGGCGAGCTCGAGTTCGAAGTCACGGAGAAGCTCATTTCAAAGGCAATTCAATTGCCCACCACTAGCCAGAGATGGACAAAGGGTCAGTCTGTTGACAAACATCTCTGCACTCAGCTTTTGAAACCACAGTACCGGGAAACACAGTGGTTCGAGGGAACATCGCGATCATGGTTGGAACCACAATGGGCTCAATTGTTAGCCATCCTCCAACGTTACCTCACTTGTGAAGGACGCTACACCATCGTATTTCCCTGCCATGCCCGACTTCTATTACACTTTAAAGGTAATCATCTGCTGAACATACCTTTCTTTCTATTGAAAAGTTTAAAAAAGATGGCCGAACAGGTACAAAAGGCCAAAGATTTTCGTGGAAGTCTATTTCATTTTGGTCTTGTTAAGATCTTGATCAAGTCTGCACTGTCTAAAAAGAAAGAAACTTGGGACTTGTTCACGGTAAAAACCCTAGCCTCTACCAAGTCGAAAGAAAGGAGTGTTAAGCCTGCTCCCCAACAACAAAAGTTGAACTCTGGGAGAAAGAGGGTTAAAAAACCGACCAAAATCGATCCTAAGAACAAAACCGATAGCACAATTGAAGCCAATGCTGGAGACCCTGATACAGAGAATCCATTTGATGCTCGTGGGTCTGATGGAGTGGAAACCGATAATGGAACTGTGAAGAACACTACACCTACAGAGGTAAACATTGAAATCCCGAGTTCTTCCCTAGCTGCTGAGAACATAATTGATGTAGAGGAACTGGCAGAGTTGACTGACAGGCCTAAGAGGAATCCAAAAAGAAAGTGTAAAAGCATATTGTCAGGTATGGACAACTCTGTGCCCAGTTACCCACCACAGGAGAGGTTGGAAAGTGTGGATGATCACGAGGAGGCTCCAGAGCCCTCTGAAATGACTTGGACTCTGTCCCAATTAATTCGAAAGACCCGTAAAGTGGATCGGCATGCTACTGCCAAAGGAATTGGGCAAAGTGAGCCAATTCAAGTACCAACAGGTACCCCTACTCGGATACAGAGAGAGTTCACTCCTGAACCCGATCTAGTCGACACCTCAGAACTCAGTCCAGATCATCCAGATCCCGTTGACACCTATGAACGAAGTCCAGATGAGTTCATTCCTGAACTTAGTCCTGATCATAATTCTGATAGAGTTCACACCCCTGCTCAAAGTCCAGAAGAGTTTACGCATGCATCTAGTCCTCAAGCACAACCAGGACAAGATAAAACATTTGAAACCTATTGTAAGATTTCCTCCAGTCGATCCTTGAAACCAATGGTAGCAAAACTAGAAAGCAAGAATAACAGGCTGAAAGAGAAGCTACATGAGTACACTGTATTGGATAGACATATTAAAACTGAGAATGAACTCATGAAAGTCAGGGTAACTCATCTCTTGTCCAAAATTGAAAGGTTAAAACAGAGGAATAAGGGTATTTTCAAAAGGAACAGGCAACTACAGAAGACGGCCATAAAGCATATTATAATCAATCGAGTCCTCAAGAAAGAAATCAGAAATTTGAAGAGACAGGAGAGGTTACAAATGTTGGTTGAAGTTGTTGCAACCCTCTGATTTCTATCAGTCTTTGACTTTTTGTTGCCTGAGGACAGGCAAAGACTTCAGTTTGGGGGCATGTTGGTCTCCAGTTTTGATCATGTTTTGCCTATATTTTATCACAAAGACTTCCATTTCCATACCCAGTACCACCCCTTTTGGCCTTGTTATGACACACTTGATATCTCTTTACCACTCAATGGGGTTACTCAAGGTATTTTTACGTTTCAAGTTATTTTTATGTATTTTGATGCTTTAAATTAATATTGAAACTAATATGGCTTGAGTTAGGTACTATTTCTATTTTAAAACAGGATTTTCCAGTACCAGGTACCATCTCGTACCCCGTGGAGATACCAACAAAGTTGCTGAATATTCGCGCCTTATGGCCAGAAGGGGAGACAGTGCGAAATACATGACAGATGGAGTCATCGCTCATATGATGATTGAAGGCACAATTATAGAACAGAGTCGTTAATATTTCACGATTCACACTTCGTGACACTACGTGTCACGAAGATGTGAAGACCGTTTTTAAACTTGATTTCAAGCTATTTTCGGACCTGGGATTCATTGGAATTAATGTATTTTTGCTTTAGACTGTTATGGAGGAGGATATATATATAACCAGAGGACCACTCCTAAGAGACGGTTGGGTTATGTTATGTTATATCGTGAATACATGTTTCTGAATACAAGCTGTTGTTGCGTTGTGTTATTTCACTGTCATACGATTTGAGCTATTTTCTTGGAGTAAATGGAGTATGAGGTATACACAGTGGTTGCATAGAATGATATAGTTAGTTCTGGTTCTTCCCTTCGGCATTTGTACCTTTTGGTTGGGCCCGCCAAACAGGTTCAAGTCCCTGTTGCTCTTGTATTAAATTTAGATTATTTTAGTATCGTAGTAATTGCATGCATGTTAGTTTATTGAGTCTTGGAATTAACTGCTCAGAATATTGATTGATTATTCTTCAACTGTGTCGTTTCCAGCTTATTAAATATCTGCTACGTCGATGAGTATTGAAGCATGGTTGATTCCTGTAGAGTTTAGAGCATGAGCTAGGTCTGTTTCGATTCCAGTTTTCAATCTGACCATAACCTAGAGTTTGAATTTACTTTTCCTTGTTAGATAGTGAGGCCACTCTGTTTTGTTAGATAGTTAGGTTGCAATTAACTTAGAGGAAGCTTCCGGTACCAGTAGGGTAAGTAGGATATTTCCTTGTTTTCCTGTGGAGAGTTTAGATTTATTTTCGATGCTGAGATTAAAAGAGTTTTAAGGAATAGTCTTTCTGCCATGGCAGACAGTCTTGTGGAATTACGGTAGAGAAGAAATGGAAGTACCTGCACTGAAGCATAGAACTGTTTCTCTTTTGATGAATTAAATAGGAAATGTTAAGTTTCAAGATAGTCATTAAGATTTAGTTTCTCAGAGTGAGTTTGTGTTTTCTTTTAAGAGTAGTCCTTAGATAGGAATTATCTTACCCACACATACAGTGTAGCATCTCTAAGTTTACTTATCCTGGTTTGACAATTTAGTGTTTCAGGTCATTTAAATCTTCAATTTAGCAGCCTGACAGAGCGGCAAGTGATTATGGATTCGCTGCATCATGAACTCCCAGTTTGTGAAATCATGAAACGATCGACACCGTTTCATCAAGAACGACTCATGGAAAGTGGTCCAAGTTCGGGGAAAATCTCGAAAGGTTGTGGATCGTTGATCCAGTGGGATAGTTGTCATCGGTTTAAGAGGAATCTGGACCGTTGATCTCTCAAGGGTAGGTTTTGGCATTTTGAGGTCCAAAAGTTTGAAGGACCCAGAACAGGAGGTATGCTTGCATCACGATTCCTCGAATCACGAAAATCCTGTAGTGCTTTGACGTTAAGCACGTGGTCACCGAGTGGTGGTCACGTTGACAGAGGCTAAGGGCGATCCAGAACCATTAAGCCCTTTTCGGCATTTCGGCGACCGTGAGTTGGAAGGACAAGGAGTCTGGGATTGTCAAAGTAAATAGTTTTTCACATTTAATTATGCTTTTAAATGCAAGGTTGGATATTCATGACAGCTAGAACAATAGATATTTTGACTATCTGTTATGTTCGCATATAAAGGCATATATTATCATTCTTACTGTAGGGAATTCTCTTTAACTCTCCATTATTATCTGTTCTTATTTCCACCTATAGGTATGTACATACCTATGGCTTCTCTAAATATATATAGAGCAATTCACTGTCATAGGTATAGTTTCATCTTGATTATGGTTTAATAATTGGAAATATCAATTACGTGCTACGGTCCTCCATCTTTACTTACAGAAAATATAAACAAGCAAGTATATCTACCTAACTTGGGTCTCATTCTTACACACGAGTAGATTAAAAATCAAGCATAGTTAACTCAAAGGATCCCATCTTGTTCTCTGCGGTTTATGCCATTAAACAATAGTCTAATTATGAAATTTCGAATACCTAAAGGTGTATGAACCTCATGGCAAGCAGAACTCTTAGGAAAAATCATGCTAAAAATCTGCTTAATTAATTTAATACTTTCATATACAATAATTTCTATACGTGTCATGCCCTGTACATAGTGACTTGTAATATGATCTGTTATTTCTATTCTACCTCTATCCTAGACAAAGATCCTCCATCGTTTCTACCCGTCCATTCATCACAGTATTAGAGTTGTTCCTATAACAAATAATTCCTACTAAGTTCCTATAGTTTTGTGAAAAAATAGAGGTCAATCGGGTTTCGGCGATTACAAATGCCGAACACAAAAACCAAAGACCATGTTGTTTGTTGAATCGCGAAATGCGGAAAGACTGTGGGCCCAACACTTCAGGGTTTTGGTGTTCGGGATTTCACGATTTCAAATGCCAAACACCAACACACAACAACTCTTGAATTGCGAAAAGGTGAGTGGAATGTGGGACCAACACTTCGGGGTTTCGGGGTTTGGGATTTCGTGATTTCAAATGCCAAATACCAACACGCAACATCTCCTGAATTGCAAAAATGTGAATGGAATGTGGGACCAACACTTTGGGGTTTCGAGGTTCGGGATTTCAAGATTTCAAATGCAAAACACAGACACACAACAACTCCCAAATTGCGAAAAGGTGAATGGAATGTGGGACCAGCAATTCAGGGTTTCGGGGTTCGGGATTTCTGGGCTCACGAACACCTAACGTATAAACAAAATGAAATAAGAAATGCTGAATTGTGAAATGAGATTAGGGTGTGGGCCCAACAATTTTGGGTTTCAGTGTTTTGTAAAGAAAAGGAACGCCGCTTATATATAACAAACAAGTCCTAAATGCTGAAAAATCAATTTTTCTATTTGATCTCATTTTACAATCACCTGCTCTAACAAATAAATTCAGAATAACTAAATGACCGAGTTCGTAATTGGTAAAAACAAATGATTACAATGTTTACTCAAAAATGACTACATCAAAAAACAAAATGAGTTTACAAACTCAATAACAGAAAATCATAATCGTAGAGCAAACCTCCAAAACAGGGAAGAACCAAATCAATTTAGGAAATACTTCAACAGACCTACTCAATCCGGATACTCATAGATAGATCTGTCTGATATTGCAATTACAAAAATATAACCTTTGCCTATAGTCGAATTTATACTTTCAGATTCACTTGCACAGGATAAATCTGTCTCAAGTTTTTAATTCAGGAGGGGCAATCCCAGAATTTAGTCCTTGATTATAAAACTACATACAATGACCATATATCATCTATGGAAGCCATCTCAACTTAGTACAGTTAGATACATTACAATAGGTAGACATAATCATTCACACAGTTACATTACAACAAATAGATATAATCATTCACACAGAGAAGGAAAAGTTTAAATATCTAGAATAGTTCACGGGAAGACAAAGGGAACAATCATGTTCCTCCCAATCGTAGAATAGGGCACCTAAAAATCACTTGCCTGATTCACCCCCTAGCCTAACCATGAATCCATCAGGGCGAACTTGGAAAAGCTTCTCTTCAACAATGTCCTACAGCTCCAACAGTTTTCCCTTGCCTCACATTCAAGAAGTGTTCATAACAACAAGTAAATCGAAAGTCTCCTTTCCCAGCATACTTGGCAGTGTCCTGCCTCCTCTCATATGCTATTTATCATTTGCGCAGGTCTTTCCCCCCCCTTGGGAATTTTCACAACTTTCTAAATCCTTGATTTTCAGGGGCTGCCAATGGCCAAATCATTGATTTTCCACTGGTAATAATCAGCCCAGAGGTAGTTCCAACATGTTCCCCACTCATGGAGTCATGGTGAGATACATTTAACATGGTTTTTCCATTTGTCCTCCTGCAATCAACATAAAATATTTTGTTTCCATACAAGTGTCATAGTCAAATAGTTAATTGGGTCAAATAAGGTCTCTTCCCGACAGTCAAAATAATTAATTACAATTACCAAATTCAAAATTCGGAATTGCCATAAATGGCAAAAATTTTCCAAATTCAAATTTACTAAAAACAGAAATAAATTTCCAGCAAATTTTAAATTTCAAAAATATTTTATTTTGGGGATGTCACACTACAGATAATGGAGGGCACAACAAGGGCGTATTAAGGAATGAGTTCATGTCGTGGGATACCCTCACCAATTGAAAAATTGGGAAAAAGAAATGGATCCCATGGGAGCTTGGATGGAGATGGTTTGTAATGGAGCACGGTACCTGGGCAGGTTCTTCTCAATCGAACAAAGGATGAGGTATAATAATATCATTCAATGAATGATACCCTGAGTTAGTCAATGAGGAAATTAAGGTGGTGGCTGGTTGTAAATGATATGGTGGATAAATACATGAGAGGCCCCATAGTCATTTGTCAGGGAGGTTGGTTTAATAGTTTGGGGATTTCAATGAACATAGATTGAGCATGGAGTGGAATGGTATTCTCATTCATGATCATTAATTCAAATGGAGATGGGAGAAAAAGGATAGTTCACACAACGGAAGAAGGAAGATCTCATGAATCCCATTGTAATCCTAGCCAAGATTTAAATTGATGGGCAGTTTCAGGGTTTTGAGAGGTGCATAGCCCATATTTTTGCAAAAGAGGAAGAACCCAGTGAGGCCTAGATGCAATGTTTGAAGTGTTAATTTAATAGACTAGTGTTGCATGTATATTTTCCTCCATTAATGGGTTGTGTGCATTGATTTGAATTGCATTGTTGTGTGCTCCTAGTAATTATAACATCTACAGTTAATAGACTGTCTACACTACTAATGTATCAGAGCATGTTTGATCCCTACATGTGAGTGATAATGACACACTGATGTTTTGACATGGTAAAACCCTATGGGGAAACATCCAAGACCCTCGCTAACGTGGGCACTTGGACCAATTTATCAATTAGAAATAAAAATATTACATAGAAATTTACAAGAGAGTTTATCGCAATCGATCATCAGTAAATGACCCTTAGTAAAGAAAGATCTCTAGAAGAGGATAGCCTAAGTGGAATCTAGGTAGAATAAACCCACATGAATGATCCAATGCTTTTGAGGAAATTATCAATCCCTTAAAGGTCGAGGGATTCCTAGAGGAAGAGCAGGACAATTCAACTAAACACGTTTCAAGTGTGGACCACAAGGGCACCAAAATTATATGTGTCTAGAGAAATTATATGTTAGTTGAATACAAGAATAAAGAACATGTAAAGATCCATTAGTGAAGATTACAATTGGGTTTATTGTTGGAGACAACACATATCTTAATTGAGGGAAATGGATTAGGCTCGAGATTGCAACAATATTTTCCATAATAGGGATTTTGGTCCCAACAACAATAGTGGTGAAGGTGGTCTAAAATATATGTATTCCAAGAAAGGAAAAGGGGAAGAACTATGATTTTGTTAGCAGATCTTTGCACATGCCTATGTTAGGTTATTTACACACTTAGGAGTTAGTTAAGATAAACTCGGTACAATATTTCCTTAGGTTAAAGTGTGTTTATTTAGTATGCATTTGTAGTTATGTAATCTGACGGTCAGAATTTGTTATAGACATAAAGTGATCTAATGACTCATATTCTCCTCGATATTAATAGATATATTGATTCGACCGACTCCACTCATACTTTTGGGGGGTGATGTACCTTTAGACCATGTTGTCTCACAATGTATTCATCCTTTGGTTGATGAAGTGCTCATTCTGATGCAATCTTCGACCGACCCCACTCTTCTTTTCGAGGGTGATTTTCCATCAAACCCTGTTGTCTCACAGCCTATTCAACCAGTGGTTGAGGAAGTGGTTGTTCCAATGAAATATTAGGTCAACCCCACTCTTCTCTTGGAGAGTGTTGAGTCTACCAAATGGTCACGCATATCCAATCTTTGGCTGATCCCACTCTTCTCTTGGAGAGTGTTGAGTCTACCAAAGTGGTCATGCTGATGCAATATTTGGTTGATCCCACTCTTCTGATAGGGAGTGATGTGCATACCGACTATGTTTTTAGCATTTCCAGTTCAGTACTTTCAGAACAAGAGGACATTCCATCCACTTCGATCACACCCCCTCCAAGTCCTAGGATGTTTTCCTTTGATTCGAATGACCTTGTTGAGCCTCACCTTCCTTCTTATACGCCTTTTCAAATAAGGGTTGAATTTAATTCAAAAAACATTTACTGATGTATTGTAGATGAAGGAGACTCTGCAAGTATTTTATCCTCCTAGGATTGGAAACCTTTGGGTTCTCTCGATCTTGTAACCGCTTCACACGAGCTATTGGATTTTGACAGACGTCCTAGTGAATATTTGGGGATTCTTCCTCAATTTCTTATCTCATTAGGTGGTAAGATTTTCCCTGTATATGTTATAGTGGTGCAAGGCCCGTTATATTTCAATATGCTTCTCGGGTGTGATTATGTATACGCTATTGCAGTGTATACTCTCTTTCGGGTGATGCATTTCCCTCACAATGGAAGCATTTTCACTATAGACCAATTGGCATTTGATAATCACCATCCTAATTCAGCGTTAGTTCAAGATGCCCCTTTATATATAAAAATTATTCATGTAGACTCTACCCCGCCATAGGTAAATTATGTGGCATCATATCCTCCGTGTTCAATTTCTCCTGAGTATGAACTTGTTTGTGACTCATTTTTTCTTTCACGAGACTTGGTCTTAGTAATTGATCCATTGGTTTATCCAATGAGGGAATGGAATCCCTTTCTTTGCCCACTTGGTCTGAGTGATATTGAGTTTCCTTTCGAGTCTGATCTCATTGTTCGTAGAACCTCAAGCCCTTGTGCTTGTGATTCTTTGTTGATAGACTCTTCTAGTCCTAGCCAGAACCTTGATCGTAATATGGAATATGGTCAATTTTCTTCCCCATTTGGGACTGTCAACCCTCCTCATTTGACTGATTTATCAGATTTTGAATTTCCTTCCGATGCGGCTATCCTTGAAGCCATGACTATGGTTTCTATACCGTGAGAAGAATTACACCGTGGTTTGTGTTTTCTTTCCTTTTGGGAGACTTTCTAGGTTGACTATCGAAGAGACACTTGTTCAGATCCTAGCATTGGGATCTAATTGAACTACTACCACGTATGAGCCGTACGCTCGTGCGGTCCTTTGTACCATATTGTATAGTCCATGTTTGTTGTTTTCAATTTTTGTATTCAATATCACCTCTTATTTTCTTAAGTTTCTATCTATATTGGATTTATTAAATTTTGTATGAGTGTTATTGGCCTTATATGGAGGATCTTGGAGACATTTTTCTTTGATAGTTTCTCATTGTATCATTCCGTTCTAACAAGTATTGACCGCAAAACTGGCATATAGGCTATATTTTTTCCTACTTTCATTTTTTGCATTATCCATTTCCTGGTTCATTTATCCTTAGGATCGACCCCACTGAATTGCGACACTAACCTTCCTTATCGATAAGTGTGTCATACTTTATGAGATAGATCCTTCCTTCGATGGGCATCCTAGTTAGATCCTTGTTTTCCATTTGGTTTCCATGCCATAGTGCCTCATAGGCACGGGAGGCATGTTTAGTCCTGCCGTGACTTTGTGTTGAAGCCTCATACTTATTCTTCATCTTTCTCTGGCCTATACCCGAGGGAATCCCCAATGAGAATGGTTTGTTGTCATTCAAGCTCGCTTGAATTTTGAAAGCAACATCCAAAGAGACTTTATTTATTCTTTTCGATCTCATATGGATTACTTGAGAAAATAAGACCCCCTGGAGTCTTCTTTAATCCCTTTTCAGACTCTCTAGAATGAAAATATTGTCGAGTGATCTTGTTGCACATCATGCTCGTCAAACTGAAATTTGAGGGCACATCTGTCCGATGGTAGTTTACCCATTTTTTGGTCGGGATGGATAATTTTAGGAATAAAGGTATGCCCTAGGAACTTCGGTTCGCTAGGAGAGTATTCTCAAGCGTACGTTTAACCCATTTTTGGGCTTGAGGGACTAAATTTTCAAAAAAGTAACATTCTCATTGGTTTTGGTTTATCTCTTTTTCATGCCTTTGAGATTACTGATTAAAAAGGAACTCCCTCGGAGTCGATATTTAATATCCTTTCAAGACCTCAGAGTAGTGAGTCTTACACTCCTATTGTAATCCTACCTGAGATGTTGAAGATATTGAAGTCATTTTTCGAGCTATGGTGTTCTCATCTCCAACTGCAGGCGTCAATACTTCTTGAAGATGCATATTATTTGTACTTGAATATCATCAAATTATTTTGATATGTATATCCTCTTTGTATTTCTAATAGATATACTTTATATGACATGGATATGCAGTGTACTTGATTAGCATCCACAATTAGATCATCTTGAGCATGGGTATGCCCACCTCAGAGAGATTATTATTATTTTGTAGATGGTGCGCTCCCGAACTATTGTCCTGTGCTCACTCGATTTTGTGCCTTCCAACTGGTAAAGATATTGTAATGTATTCCAGCCATCAGTTTCTCCTTTGATCTCACACATTAGAGGGAATCTATTATAGCCCAAAAATTCCCTACCTATGCATACATGGCATTGGCCTTTTCACTTACATAATTTTCCAAATGATTGTTGAGAATATTTCTTAAAAAAACAAATTTTTGAGCATGTACATGTCCTTCTCCACTATTGCATGCGCACACACACTAGTTGCATACTAGAGAACCCTTGTTTACCTCCAAAATTTGCAAAATATAAAAGGTTGCAAGGATTTTGGCGGAGTTAGCAGGCTATTGGAGGTTTCCCAACCATTTTACCCATTGTAGCACGTCCCCAAACCGAATAACCATATTTTTTTCATATAAAAATAGGTCTTAGGATCTCATTCCCACACCAAGCAAGAGAAAAGAGAAACTTTTCCAAAATCCATTCCCCCTCTAGCCCAAGTTTTGCATCCCTTTCTGAGATTTGGCCTCAACATTCCTTCTTCAGCCTTTTCTCCTTATACAATCCCTTCTATTTTCCCAAAGAGATCAGTTGATTGTGAGACGTAGCATGGGAATGATGCACTTGGAGCAGTAGTAAGAGGAGCTTGGGCCTTGTTCGTGAAGCGTTTTTACGATCAAGAAGGTTGTAATATTTTAATCCTCAGTTTGAATAAGAGTTCTTTTCATGTCCCAATTCATTGGATATTTGTATCTTTATAGCTTAATAAATCTACATTTAAATCTGAATTCTAACATTGATAAGTAGATATTGTATATTTATAGCATATTTTTCCTAAGTGTTCTTGCAGGTTAGCTTCAGGAGGAGACAGGCAACTTTGGAAACTACAAAGGTGAAGGGAGTTTGCATCGGACGTTAGGGACTAAGGTACACTCATCTGTCTTCCCTCTTCTCATTTTTCTCTTTGTTTGGGTAGTTTTTGGATAGCTTATGATTAGGACTGTCTTTTAATGGAAGTTTGTGCTCTTCCTATATTCCGACCTAGTATAGTAATAGGGGGATTTTCCCCGCTAACACTAATTTGAATACTTTTTGTCTTATTGAAAGGGCTAGAAGAAAAAATCATGTTTTTTTGTGATGATGAATTAGACATAGGAATTCCATGAAAAGGGATCATCAACACCTATGAATTCCATGGGAATCTAACTATACTTATTTTTATATTAATGTAAATACATATTTTGTTCTTGGAAAAAAAAAGTTAAAATTTGAATTAATAAAAAATCTGTGAACAAATTGTACAATAGGGTTTTACAAATAAAAAATGATGATTAGAAGACATGCTCTAGGATCCACATATAAGAATAGACCTATATACTTTTTCAAACTTCCAATTTAATAATTTCTTTGAAACCTACAAGTATACTATTTGATAAACTGAGATAATAACAATATTTCTTGATAGAAAATTCTATACTAATGTTCTTGTTTGGGATTGATTCAGGTGTTCAATTACATATTTAACTTTCCTTTTAGATTTATTTCCAGCAACTTAAGTCCAAACTTATTAATTGTACTGGGGCATAGTGTATGCATCGTAAATCGAATTAACTTTTTCTTCTTCTTCCATAGGGATGAGTGCAAGACTTGGAGTGGTTATTCGGTTTCCCATGGAGCCTTTATTTTTCCTTGGGTGTATCCTCCCCCAAGTTTCAGTGATATTTATAAGGGGAAAGGACTCTCACATTAATTAGTGGGGCTTCGATTAACAATTATATATTCTTTGTCTCTTGACTGAAAGTGAATTTTCCTATAGTTTTCTTGATTTCTATCAACTAATGGTTCACCTTAGCACTATGTCACCATGTAGTATTCAATTTTGTTTCATTTTGAAAAAGGATCCTTCAAGCTTTGGATCCATAAAATCAGGTACATGTTTTCATTTATGGCAGGAGGATATTGTGTGCCCAACCTTAGAAGTGATCCACAATGAAATTTAACATGCTGATAGTCTAGTTTTTGTTTCCATACATATTCACTTGCATTCAACTAGACCTCTTTGGGGAGAACTTTTGAGAGATCCATTTTGGCACATATCCTCATAAGGTCATGCATTATCTTTTAGTCATTTTAGGTTTGTAGTTGTGACATTTTTGGATGTCATTTATAATATTGAATAGAGTCTTTAGAGGCCAAAATTGAAGGGGAACATTGAGGAGCCTTACCCGTAGCAAGGTCGAGGATAAATTTGATCCATGGAGGGATCAAAGTTTGGATACCAAGGCTTCATGAAAAGGATAACAATTCCCCATATACATGGACTAGATTTGAAAATATTTCCCCTATCAACAAGTGCATCAAATTCTATAATAAATAAGTTGCATGCATATAGGTAAATATGATATTCTTTTAATAGAAGGGGCTTCCTACTTCGAGAAACCCAATTATGAAAATATACCGAATAATACCACAAGCCAATGAATGAACATATGACCTCATAATTTTGGTAGAATTCAAACTAATCCTTGATTTCCTTAGCAACGAAATGGTGGGAACAAAATTTTCCATTTCCATAGAAACATAACATGAGAAACATTGGGTGAATTCATGAATTCGTAGAGATGAAACAAAATCATGAAATAACATCTTACTAATTGTAGTGGATCTGAGTTATGTGCGATAAGAGACATGGAAAATTAGTTTGGTAAATAAGGATCCAAACCCCAACTAGGGAAACTAGGTCGAGGGGAGCTCTAATCCATGGATGGTTGAGCAAAGACAACTTTCGAGAATAGTTCCTGATGACTAGGGTTGAAACCCTAGTCATGGAGGAGGGACACATGAACATCCATATTCAAGATATTTTTACATTATTCAACTATGTTTCATAATAATAAGGAAATATTGATTAAGAAATTGTTATGAATGAAATCTTTTTAAGATCCTATAATTTTTTTTTGAACTGGACATGTGAAAACATATTGAATATACACAATAAAAAAAAGTACAAACCTTTAATAATGATAAGGTTGTACTATACAATGAATGAAATCAATAATACCAAATTTACAGTTCATATCTTTGAGAACCCTCCCATTAACGATCAATTTGAACTCTTTGGGAAAATGGCATCGAAATGGTGTGCTAAAACAACAACAATTTTACAAAAAAGTCAATTTTATTTTTTATGATGGATGCAACCGCAATGTGACAATTGTGATGCATATGACACTACTTCAACGCTTACAGATTATGTTTTATGTATAAATCATAAACCTAATGCAACTTCGACCCAAGTGAAGCAAATTATAATGCTAGCCAATGCAAGGAACTTTTTAAGTGTTTTTGGCATTGTATCACAACAAAAACTTGATGCAAGACTAACACAACCATGATTCCCAATCAGGATGCATGCCAAGAAAAAAAACACTAAGCTAGGTTTTCCAAGGCATCAACAATGCTAGAACCTTGTATTGTAGTAGCGATAAAATATTTAATAGTGATACACATGGGGAATTATGGATCTACGTGCCCTAATTATATATTTGTGACTAAATAAATTATATACAAGGTGTAAAACTATGAATACACATCTATGTTACACGAATGATAAATGTGAAATAGGTATTCTATGAGAAAGAAAAATACTTAGGTTTTGTCTAAACAATGATTTTATATTTTATATTTTTAAATTTTAATATGTATGTGGAAATAACGTTTCTGCATAAAATCTCCAAGAGTTAGCTCAATCGGTCGAACCATTTCCTCAAGTCATATTCGGGTATTCTAGGAAGACAGGGGGATCTCATGAGACCTTCTTTGTAAACAATAAAAGTATGGTCTAAATAAATTCTTCCAACATTTTCACACAAATAATTACTCAATCATTTTGGATCCTATGAGGTTTTCCTTCAAAAAAATAACCATAAATCCTTCCACCATATATCTCAATTAAAGTCTTCCAACATTGACCCCCAACTAATAACTCAACCCTTTTTGTGTCATTCACCATTGAAATAAGTCTGCCCACAATGTTCCAGTACTTCCATTTGAGAAACAAAGTTCTCCAGAAGATTTGAGAAGACCATTGTTCCCTCTACCATAGAAATAAGAGTGTCCACAAGGTTCTTAGACTTCCTTTTGAGAACCTAAGTTCTCAAAAAATATTCAAGAAAAACACTTCTTCTTCTACCTTGAAAAATGAGTGCCCACAAGGTTAGAAAATAGAATTTTTAATTAGAAAAGAACCAAAAAAATAAGAACAATAAAGATAAATGAAAGTAAATACATAACAACATTGCCAAACTATAATAAGTGGTGCATATTGAGACTCAATGACATGTGACTAAGATGTGATGTTGGATTGAGTCTTTTATGTTTAAACTCCACTCTCCAAGCTCTTGTTTCTACTCTAAAAGCCAATGGAGAAATTTCTTGTATCCTTTCACAATATGTGATAGCAATGATATTTTCATGCTTTTATAAAACTAATTTAATAATTAAGTTTAATGTTTCCATTTTTTTAAATTATTTTTTTTCACATTTTCATTTATATTAATCTTTTCTATACATAACATATATTTTTAGAAAAACACTAATAATTTCTTCAATGAACAATCAATAAAAAGTTTTTTTTAGAAAACCATCTTTAAACCCAATTTCTTATTAATAAGAAATTCCTCCCAAATACAATACCTCAACTTTGAATTACCCATAGCATAAATATACACTATTTAATTATATCTCATAATCTTATTTAATAGTTTTACTATGATTTTGCCTCGGATGGGGTGTCTTCTTGACTTGTCTCAAGGATAGATGGAGAAGCTCTGGGAGTCCACTTTGGATCTCGTTTTTCCATGAATTTTCGTGTTAATAATGCCATGTCACGTCGCGATCGAGAACACTAACTTCCCCTATCGCCTGGAGCATGAGAAAATCGGGGTGATGTTGATCGCAAGTACCATGGCTCTAGTTGGAAATTATTATATTTGTCCTCTCTCCGTGATGGCAGTAATTTCACTCCTCTATCTCGCTTTCCACACATTCCTTCACTAAATGTTAGAGGCCTTATAGAGGGTGGGAAACATCCAACTATAGAGGGTGGGAAGCATCCGACTAGCATTCCCATTTCTTCTCGTGGGATTGTCATGTGCAGTCTTGTTGATGATATGAGGGAAATCATAGAATACTTTACCTTCTCTATGCCTCGTCTCTGATTCCATGGGCATTCACATAGGGGAAGCAACTTAGGAGGGAGAAGGGCTTGTCCTCCAAGAGAAGTTATGTTGTCGTCTAATTCACTGGAGAGTGTCTCTTCTTCTTCTCCCTCCCTCATAAGAAAAGAGAGAAATATGAAAAATTGTTAGGAAGTTGTCGAGCTCTAGGGTTGTAAGGTTGAATGGGAGGATGTTAATTATGCAAAAAATGATGAAGGAAACTAGCCAAATTCTATTGAGAGGGCCACCTCTGCAGTTGATAATGATTTCCCTCATGATGGCCATAAGGAGACTCCCTCTAGTACAAAGGATATCCCTTCGGTCAAATGCTCCTCTCTGAGTTCAGACTCTTGATTATAGAACTACAACATTTTGGTGTTGGTTTTGTCAACAACCACTACATCTCTATGTTTTGTATCATCACACACACTCCTCTTCAACAAAGAACAAAGAACAATGTAAAAGATCAAAATGACATAACTTAGAACTCTGCAAATCTAGAGATGGAGAACACCGTTGGTCCTGAAACAATGAATGAGGACAAAGAAGACCAAAAATGAAACTAATAAGCAGGAATGAAAAAAATATATGAATATAAAACTTTTGATTTCTATAAGGATTTAGCACAATTTTCAACTATTGAACATTGGAATTCTACATCCCCATTACCGAATTCTACATCCCCATCACCGAATTCGCAGGCTTTGAAGTTGAGATTGAAAATTCCGTATCGCAAAACCAGAAACCAGAGCAAGTTCCCGCGCCCAATTTGATACTGGGTATCACAAACCCAATAAATGCTAACCATTTTATTGAGTAGAAATTTTTGGATGTATGGGTCATTTGAATCAATAAACAAATATAGATATCCTTATATTTTTGGATATATCTCAACTGACATACCAAATGGTTATAGAGATGGAAGATTTACATTCTGTTTTAGTGAAAATAACACTAAATTGCGATATCTTCTCATACCTAGCTATAAAATGCGCTTCTGGCGAAAATAACACCAAATTGTTAAGATTTAGCAAACAAATG
>SNQJ01S0198157.1:0-17211 GCA_010110895.2 Picea sitchensis
AATTATCAGTCTATTCTGATGTTGACTCGACTAACTGTGTGGATGAAAGGAAAAGCACGAGTGGAGGTGCATTCTTCTTAGGAGATTCTCTAGTAGCGTGGTTGAGAAAGAAGAAAGGTTCCATTTCTTTATCAACTACAGAATTTGAATACATTGAAGCTGCCACCTGCTGTACCCAAGTATTGTGGATGATTTAGACACTTGCATACTTGGGGATAAATTATACTGCATTGATTCAAATCCATTGTGATAATACCAGTGCAATTAGTGTGTCAAAGAATCTTGTCTTCCACTCCAAGACCAAGCATATACCCATCAAGTATCACTTCTTGAGGGAACAAGTAACCAACTCTGTGGTTTCTTTGCATTATATTCCATCCAAAGATCAGATTGTTGATATCTTCACTAAACCGCTTGCACAAGATCAGTTTGAGTATCTATGCCAGAAGTTGGGTGTGACCTCACTGCCAACGTAAGAGGGTACATCCTGTCAGGGGGAGTTTGTGTTGGTTGAATATCTGATACCTCCGAAGAATACTGCAACAACTTAGGGGGAGAATGTTTTCTTTGACATTGATGTCAAAGGGGGAGAAAATGTGTTCTGGATGCTATAGTTGGGATCTAAGTAGAATAGTACAGTTGGTCAAGGTTGCCATGAATTACAAAGGGGGAGATTGTTGGCCTCTTCACTGGTCGAGTGTGCTTGTCATTGATGGCAAGATCAGAGTATGCATCGATGGCACAAGAACAACAATGATGTTGATAAGGATATAGGCAGAGTGTGCATGGAAAGAAGAACAGTGAAGATACAAAAGAGCAAGCTCAGAAGAGATAGCACAGTCGAGGTCCAAGAGAAGGACTCGTAATAGGAGTAAAGGTCGAGACCATGGAACAATTAGAAAATATTCTAAGTCAAAGAGAACAAATCTCAGGCGTCAGATCTAAGCACGAGGATCGGTTGTCGTTGGATCCAGAAGAACGTGCACGACCTTTAAGTGCAAGGTGAATCGGTCTTACAAAGTCTCTAAAGTAGGGGGACCGTCCATCATCGAGGAGGACACGTGGTTGCAAATGAGGAGTTTTTCAATTTTGGGAGTCTGGAGCACAGAGGAAGTTGTTTTCCAAAGTCGTGAAATGGGAAATCCCGATATGGTCTGAGCTCTCAAATCGAGGACTAATATGAACCATCGATCGAAGAAGGACACGTGGCAAGAGATCAAAATTTCTCTAACTGAAGGGTCAAAGGAAGGAGGTGCTCTAACCTCCAAAGTTGCAAAATGCGAAATCGCGAAGTGATCTGGACCGTTAGATCACCATAGTTCTGGACCATTGATCTTACAAGTGAAGCGCTTGAATGTTTGGGTCGTGGTCATGACCAAGGTCAAATCATCGAAGGATGAAGGGAGGAGCTAGCATGCTGCTAAGCTCCATTTCAGAGTTTTTAGAATTGGTAAAACCAAGGTGACTCACAGTTGATCACCTTAAATGCGAAATTGTGAAATGACTATTAGTTAGGCACTTGGAAACCACCGTTGGTCGTGTGAAAGGAAGGGGATTAGCTAGAAGAGCTAGCACCCACTATGCAGTTTTTCGCAGAAATGGAAAAAGGCGCCAAGAGCATGAGCACACGGAGGATATCTGGAGAACTGCCAGAAACCACTGATTGTTTTTGCACAGAGAATTTGAAGAGGCTTCAGGGTGATCGACAGAGAAGATGAAGAGTCTCGACTGCCAGAGAGGCTAAGGAATCTCAACATAATAGGCACTGATGATGATCTCACAAGCAACAGAACTTCCAGAGAAGCTGAAGAGTCTCGAGGTATCTGTCACTGGTATGAAGACTCATCATAGAGACGATTGATAGATGGAAAAGCATCAAATATTGTAGCTGCCATAGAAGCCAAAGAGTCTCGGAATAACGAATAACAAACTCAGTGTAATCGCCAGAGGGGATGATTAGTTAGTTGTATGATCTGGAAGAGGACTTGGGATTATAAATATATGCAGAACAAAGAAGAGGAAGAGGATGTGGTTGTCATTGAGAGTGATTCATGTGGGTAAAAGTAGATTGTGTACAGCAGTTGAAGGAGAGAGAAGAGGAATAGCGCATAGAATAGAAATTCATTTCTGAGAAAGAAAGAGGAGGTCGAGGTGCGCATGCCAAAGAGAGAGCATAAGAACAAAGAGATCAAAGAAGAATGAGAGTAGGAAGACATTGATGTAGGCAGAGAATATCAGTGCAGTAGTACTGTAATGAGATTGGTAAACTATAGATAAACACTATATCTCTGTAATAAGATTCAATAACGAATTTTTCATATTTCAGAGTGGTTGGGAGGTTCTAGGGAGGATTGGTGTCCTCAAAGTTTCAAGTGGGTGCTTGAACACAGGGAGTTGTAGCTTCCATCTGGTTGCAGCCAGAAAAACTAGGGTGGCAGGTTGGTGTAAGGGAGAACTGTTGTTCTTTGTTATACAAGTTGGTTCATGTGTGACTGGAAGTTGTTGCTTCCATCCAGTTGGTGCTGGAACACTTAGGGAGTTGGTGCTTCCTTCTAGTCGTTGCTAGAGAATACAGAAAGTAGATTCTCTCAGCAAGTAGCAGCTTACAAAACAGAGGTGGTAGCCTCATTATGAGTTGGTGCTCATAAGAATGATAATGTACAGAAAATAATTATCGTATCAAGAAGAAGAGGTTTTCTCCCTTTATGGGTTTCCTCAAGAAATATCTGTCTCTGTATATTTCATGTGTGTGATTGATGTTGAATATTCTATTGTTGCATTATTGTGATTGTCATTGAGTGTTCTGTAAAGAGTTTAAATGGTTATAATTGTTTAATCATAGTAACAACTAAGTCACCCCCCCCCTCTTAGTTGTCCAACAGGTGTTTCCCGAGAACACATCCCTCACACACTCCCTTGGAGAAATGGATGTCTAGTAGACCACCCAACAATCTGTGATTGCTAAGCTGTTGCATGTATCTAAAATTCAAATGTCCAAACCTTTCGTGCCATATCATACTACTTTAATCAACATGACTAAGTTGTAAAGCATAATCAGGTTCAATGAATTCAGAAAATGTATACAATCTAGACTGATGATCTACCTCATCGATAGCAACCCTGGAGTTGGTTTTCATGTTGTAGATGTCCACGAAATTTGGTGTGAATATAAATTTATTTCCAGTGTCGGAATTTTTCATTCGATACATGGAGAGTAGGTTGACAGAAAGTTTGTGAACATGCAATACATTCTCAAAGATTCCATTGGTGAGTTCAATCCTTCCTTTGCCGATGACTTTTACAGAAGAGCTGTCCCCCATCAGAATAGGAGGACCTTTGTATGCATCCAAAGAAGAATAAAATTCTTTTGAGGCAGCCATGTGATGTGATGCTCATGAATCTATGATCCAAGCATCGGGAGAGAAGTTGATGGAAATCAAGGCATGGCTAGAATTGCCTTTCTTGGAATTCAGAGCTTCTAGCTTCTTCTTCTTGGCACCCTCGGGGATGCGATCTCCAAGGTTGTTTTACTAAATTATTTGAGACATCATATATATTTGGTTTTGCATGCATGTCGATTATGGATGGAATCCTTTATGACAGTATGAGCATTTCTCCCCTTTTCTTCCCTTTTCCCTTTTGGATCCGAAGGCATCGGTGAAGGTTTTTATGTACCCTTTCTTCTTTGGATGTGCATGAGATTTTTTTATATATTTATCTTTATATTTATGATATTTTTGGCTTCCATCATTCAAACTGAGTGCATGCACCCTTGGGCCTTTGATTGTTCCCATGTTGATGAGCTTGGTTTGCTCTTGTGTCAGGGATTCGATAAAGTCCTCAAGAGAAGGCATCTTCCAAGGGGCTCTGGAGGAGAATCTGATAGAAGGAAATGTGGATATGAATAAAGATAATTTAGGACCAATATTGGAGAGAATGGTGAGAACCATTTGTTTCTCCTCCTTCGATTTATCAACCCTACAAGCTTTGAGTTACGACAGTAAATCCTTGAATTTTGTAAAGAAATCTTGGATATTGTCGAAGATTTTTGGATCCAATGTGAGCAACTCCACCTCCAGCATGTGTCCCCTCATGTCATCCTATTTTCCAAAGAGACCTTCCAAGGTGGTCCAGGCTTAGGTCGAACTTCATTAGAATTACGGAGAAGATATGTGAAAAGGAGATAGGGAGAAATAACATTGCAAATTGTTTTGAGTGTCTCATCCATGCAATTTAAGTAGTTGGATTTTTCTTATTTTGATGTCAATTCGTATATGTATTCCAAGGTTACTTTGTACAACCCTCTAGTTGAGATATGTGGCTATTTTATCCTTCCATGAAAAATAGGTGTAAGGTGTAAAGAATGGATTCCTTTTGGAAATCCATCTTTCAGTTGTCGCTGATCTTTTGTACCTACAAAAAATATTGGTGTAGATTTTTCTTGGGTTCATTGGATATGATACCATGTAAATATGTTCAACACACAAAATAGATCTATCTAAAAATTAATACACACACACATTTTGGAGAGAATAGGAGAAAAGAAGGAGAGAAAAGAATTAGAAAAGAATTATCATTATGTGTTGTGAATGATGAATAATTTACATGATATATTTTGTATAGCTCAATGAGTGCACTGCTGGAGGAGAACCAATGCTCCATAGTAGTGGTATAAAGTGATCTGGACACACCAGCAGGTTACACCTAAATCATTTAATCAGTGTCTGTTAAATGCCTAATAATAATCTGGTCACTCAAATTGCTGGTCAAGTCAAGTCTCAATAAATCTTCAAATAAAGTGGTCCTTCTCAGTCTTCTCCCCTAGGCTCAGAGTGGATATTAGATAATTATGATAATAAATATAGGAAAAAACTTGGGAAAAAGAAATTCTGAGTGTGTGTGAGTAACTCCAAAAATGGATGAATTGAATAACTTGTATGAAAAACCCTCGTGTCTATAAAAGCGGGTATTTCTCTTGAAGATATTATTTAATATGAAGATGTAGGAGGTGGATTTATTTTGTAGATCATTTAAATGAATTAATAAAATTACTAATAGTAGGATTTTGAAGAAGTGGACTTTGATGATGAGGTCATGACTCTTCTAATATATTATTTTTATTTAGAGGAAAATATTATGGCAAAGAGTATTCTTATTATTATTGATATTTTATTCTTAGGATCAATCCCCATTGTGGATTGATCATGCAGGATATTGTAATAGGACCAAAAACCCTTTTGCGGATTGGTAAAGACAGGATAGGAAGACCCCTAAGAAGTCCAACTAGAGTTAATTGAGAGACCAAAAAATACAATGAGAAGTAGGGTTTACCCACGGATTGAAAGTGTGACGCGATTGAAGAGACACTTCAGACGTGCCGAAACTTGTATAAATAAATGAGGTTAGCGCCTCATTTGAACATAACTCACTTGCTTAGTTTTAGAGGAGACAAGTTCTGATCTATTCTGGGCAAAGGAGAGTGGCACATATCTTGGAGAGGACTTTCTGTTTGTCATAGAAGATCTCTTTTCATTTGTGGCTATCTATATTAAGGAGTTTGTTGGGGTTTCTTCCCCTAGGGGTTTCCTAGGATAAATGTTGTGTCTCTTGTGGATAATGTATTTCACCAGTGGAATCTTGTTCTTATGTTGCTATTATATATTGAAATACACCAAAAGAACTATAATATTAAGCATAAACATTAACATGGTTTGAGCCAAAATTGAAGGAAGAATATTTACATAAGAGGAAAACATGTTGTTGCGGTAGCTGCAAATTAGGGTTTTCAAAAGAGTGAATCTTTTGACCCTAAAACTATCTAAGTTGCACCCTCTAAGGATCAGTTGGCATCATGTTGCTTACCTTTAGGTGGTTGGATCACATATATCCCAGAAGAAATTGAAACCTAGTTCCACAAAGTACGGAAAACGAGTACTAGAAATTACGGAAGTACTAGAAGTACCAGGAAAACTAGAAGCACCAATCGAGAATCCTGAGATCAAGTTTGAGGGGTAAAAGTTGGATTTTTCAGAAATTTGACTACAGCCCGACATTACCTATAGCCTCAACTCAACACATCCCATTCTTTCCGGATCAGATTTCAAAATTTGAAGTTTAAAAAATAGGAACCTCCATAGCCTAGTTCGGTTATCAATTCTCATTAAGAACCCTGATTTGCAATCACCTTTCAAAGAGTTTTTCTCAAGGTTACTTAATGATTCACAGATTGCTACGGATGGTGCCACTACCTGATGATACTGTCAGACGTATGTACTTACATGTGTTTAATGGTTAAACCCTAAAGTATTTGCAGGAGAGGGATCTCTTACCATAGATCCAGGAGGATCTCAAGATCAACACATTCAAAGGAATGATGCAACCCGAGGTGTGAATTGATGCAGTATGCATCTATTTGTCATGACATTATCTTCAGTGATGGTGTTACATGTTGAAGCTATGATCAAATTATTAGAAGGTTTAGAATTATCATAAATCTTGTCCTCTCACCTAATATACCATCCAAGATAGCATCATTGTCTTAGTACAGGATAGGTTGAAAAGCACTTTCGTCCTTGGGTGAAGGAGACTTGTAAGAAAAGAAAGAACTCATTCTTGAGGACAAGGCTCCAGTTTGATTAATCAAGATTAATAAAGATTCAAGAGTACACATGACAAGTTGATGACTATGAATTTGAAATAGATTAAGTAAGTAGTATTATACTTGATGGCATTGTGAGCATATAGAGGTAAATACTTTGCACAGTACAACTCACTTGACTCCTCTAGGAGAGCCTAGGTATTGTTAGTTCCAGGTTGCCATGGAAGATGCTTGGTCACAACACTATAGAGTGTTGACCTCATTTAAATGGTGTATTCCTTACCTTTAATCTTTGCCCAGGATGGGAATCCATTAGTAACTTTAAAGGGAGATATATGATGATTGTTAGGTGCTATTGCTTTATATTATTATGGAAAGGGATATTATTCTTGATTTTATTTGCTGTTGACCTTGCTCCGGTCACATGAGGAAGATATGGTGAAGGTTACTGAGGAAGGAAGCATTGCTAAAAGGAGAGACCATAAAATGGAAGCAAAACATCATTTGGAAAGAAGAAGGTGGCTTTCATAAGCTAAAGGGTCATTCAGAAGTTGCCATGACCCACACGATTGAAAAATCATGTGAAATTTAGCATAGAAGATTAGCTCACTTCAACTTCCTGAGGGTGTTATCATGCATATGAAAAGCGGTCCATGAGGAGTTTACCGGAACTCAAGGTGACCATGAAGGCACATATCTAATGGATGTGCACAAGGGAAGAACATCAAGAAACCATTTCATAAGAGGACAACAAGACAAAGGGAGTCCTAGAACTCATTCATTCAGGATATTGGCCCAATGCCATCATCCTCCATTGAGTGAATGTCTTATACTGTATCATTCTCTTAATTATTATTCTCGTAAAAGACTTGGATTTATTTGAAGTGTTCAACAAGTTAAAGGGAATTCAAAGCACTTGATAGAGAACCTCCTGCAGCCAGGAAGATTAAGATACTTAGGTCCAGGATAATGGAGAGAATATACCTCAAAAAGAGTTCATGAAATTTACGCAAAGATGTTGGGATCCCCAACAAAATGGTGTAGGCCCCGAGCAAAGAACAAAACCATCTTTGAAGCCGTGAAGATCAATATCTTCCTATGTGCTTATAAATGACGTGTGTGGCAATTTTGTTTATGCTCTGAGAATCAGATTATCACTTAATTACACTTGGCTCAAGAACTGAAGAGATGTTCACCGGAAAGAAGCAGGAGGTAAGCCATCTCAAAATATTTGGCTGTCCAATGGACATTCATATACCTAAAAGAAAGAGAAACAAGTTTGGACCCTTCGGTGAAGGAGATATTTGTAGGATCTTTTGTAGAGTCTCCAAGGCCTTGGAGAATCTATATATGCAGTCAACATGCATTTAGAGATCAACGAGGATGCTGACCTTTGATGAATGCATTTACTCAAGAAATCTAAAGGAACTGCCATCTTGAAGAAGTATATGAAGAGGAACCCATAATCCCAATACTGTGAGAAGGTTCCAAAGCTGCTGGAGCCAGTGGGGAAGTCACTGTAACTACGATGAGAACATCTAGAACCATGATATGATCAGGAAGTTCAAGAACCCTCCCTCAAATGACTACTCCTATAAAGAAACCTTGGGCAAGAGAGCTTATTGAGATGGAGAGAAGTATGGTGTTCGAAGGAACCACGAGACAGGTAAACAAACCAATTCTCGATTCTGCAGCTTTTGATGTGTGATCTTATAGATGAGGAGTCTACCTTCTTTCAAGAATCCATTCAAAAGAAAGAATTGGCAAATCTGTGATAGAGAGAATATACTACATCCATAATAAGGAGATGATGTATGGGAAATAGTTCCCGGACAAAAGTAAAAGGATGTGTATCATCAAATGGCTCTTTAAAATAAAACAATATTCAGCGATGGAAGTATTAAGAAATATAAGCAAGATTTGTTGCTCATGTATTTTCCTAGAAGGAAGGCATTAAATATGAAGAAATACATTCTCTCCATGGCCGGATACACTTAGAACAGAACCATCATAGCTCTTACGGCGAAGATGAAATGAATGTTGCACTAGATAGATAGAAGACAACACTCTTTGAATGGTGTTATAGAAGAGGAAGTGTATATAGAGCAACCCAAGGATTTGAGGTTGAAGGCAGGAAGTCTCATGTCTAGATTAAAGAAAGCCTTATGGATTATGAAGCAAGCTAGAGCTTGGAATGGTACGTATGAATAATTTTCTTGACAATCTTGGAAGCTTACCAAAGAGTAAAGTTGGATTCAAAATCTCCTTCCAAAGGTATAGTGTGATGAGACATTAATACTATTGATGTATGGATGACATTCTTTAACTAGAAGAAAATAAAATATGAATGTAAGAAGAACTCACTTGAATTTGGTATGAAATACCTTGGCCTAATGCGCTATTTCCTAGGTCTTGAGGTATGGAAGGATGCAGAGGATCTTCCCTTAACCAAGGAAGTACATGAATTGAAATATTAAAATATTCAATATCTTGGAATACCAAGCCCATGTGGAAACAAGTAGGAAGTGTTAATTAGATAAATTAAATTGAGAATTGATTGATGCCACAACGCTATAGGCAGTTATTGGATGTTGATATACTGATGAACACTAGACCCAGGACTTTTTTTTTGTTGTGAACACTTTGAGTCAGGTTCTGGTAGAACCCAAATGTGTTCACCTTGTGGCTGCAAAAAAATGTGATGAAGTACCTTAAAGGCACAATAGATTATGGTCTCAAATGTGATTGAGATCATGTTTCACATTAGTGGATATATACTAATGCAGTTAGGCTGGAAGTGTTTTTGTAAAATCCCTTCGGGATATTATTTGGTTGGGAGTGACTGATCTCATTCAGTAGAGTAGGAAGCAATCTAGTATTTCTCTAAATGCAGCCCTGACTTGAGAATACATTCTTTGCATCATTGCACTTCTTCTAAGCCTATATGGCTTCCACAAATTTGTTGATAACCTATTTGATTTAAAGATGAGAACCCAAGCTGTGGAGACAATAGGCAACAGGACTACATAGTAGTAGAGAATCATGTATTCCCCGGCAGTCCGAATCCGCAGAGATCCGTTATCATTACATCAATGACATGGTACAGAGAGGATCATTGAAGCTCCAGTACATTGCTTACGGATGAGCAGTTGTGGGCTGATATTGACTAAACCTCTATCTAGTATAAAGGATTTGAGTACTTCGAGATAAGCTTGGCATAGTCAGAAAGGACCTTCCTCGAAAGGGAAGTAAGTCATGACTGATGCTTCTTTTGACCTAGTTGTTAGGCGTAAAAGCAAGATGATGTGTTCCTTGCTTGACCTAGTTCATTAGGCGTAAAGCAAGATGACTCATTACAACCTTGAGATGGATTTCTAGATACAAAAGTAAAGATGATGTAATACAGGCTCCTTGCTTACGACCTCATTGTTAGATGTAAAACAATATGATACCTTGCTTTTGACCTCTGCTTTAATTAGGCATAAAAAACAGATGATGTGTGTGTTCCTTGCCCTGACCTCCTTTATTAGGCAGTAAAGCAAATGACTCCTTGCTTTTTGACCTTGCACATTAGGCAGTAAGAGAGACTGATGTAATGTTCCTTATTTTCACAACTTAGTTACATTGGCTGATAAAGCAATATAAACTCTACTTGCTTGACCTCGTTATTGTAATAAAGAAAAGATGATGTGTGTGTTCCTTAGCCTGACCTACCTCGTTGTTAGGCGTAAAAGCAATATGACTCTTTCTTCAAACCTGCGTTATTTGGAAGCGTGAAAACCGAATGATTTGAAAGCTGTGTTCCTTACTTCTAACCCTCATTCATTCAAGCGTAAATCAGGAGAGATGAATCCTTGCTTCTGACCTAGTTGTTAGGCGTCAAGCAAGAAAGATCTTATTTGTATGCTACCCGAAACAAGGTATGACATAGAGTGATTTCCCAAAATGTGATGAGCGACCCTAAAGATGTTTGATGAATTATCTAACTTTATCTCATTACATATTGATGCAGGATATTGAAATTCCTTTAGAATGATGATATTGTGATGAGAGAAAACTTTGGAAGTTATAGATATATGCCGATAGGAATGAAGTATTGATGATCATCCTCTTTTCTCTGCATGAAGTGATATTGAAGAATAACCTTCTTGTCTAAAAGAGAGTGTTTGAAATATTATAGCGCAAAAGAGTATTATTATTGATATTTTATTCTACAACAAGGATCAATCTTATTGTAGGATTGATCATTGAATATTAATAATAGGACCAAATCCCCTTTTTGTGGATTGGTCCAAGGAACAATTAACAATATAGGAAGATAAAATTATTTAACAATTGAAATAAGGACCCCTGTAAAAGGTGGGTTTACCCACCCGGATTCATTACAGTGAAGGGAACACTTCACTGCAGTACAGGCACTTATATATGTCAAGGGGTTAGTGCACCTCATTTGAACATAGCTACTTGTAGTTTGAGGGAACAGGATTACATTCATTGCAGCAAAGGAGAGAGAGAGAGTAGCACATATCTTGGAGACTTGTTTTAGCATAAGAGATCTCTTGGCATTATGGCTGGCTATCTATATTAAGAGTTTTTGTTGAGTTTCTAGCTTCCCTAAGAAAGTTTTTCGAGGACCAAATGTTGCATGTCTCACGAATGTGTATTCTCAGTGATCTTGTTATTATTTTGCTATTATCTATTGAAATGCAAAAGAGCATCATAAGAACAAACATGTAGCTTTCCAATTTTCCCATTTCAGAAGATGGAATGGATTTTCATGGCTATAAGTAACTGCATATACTGGTTCAAACACTTTCCTAAAATTTGGTAATTGTAGTTTGTGCTATCTCCTTAAGAAATCACACGACTTGAGAAAAGAACAGGTAGGACATCCGTATTACATTAAACATGAATAGGGAGAGACAAAAGGATGAGTGGAAAGGGCTTAGAGAATCCCTCACCTTGAATACTAGTTAGTAAGGGTATATCCTAATCCATATTTGGAAATAGAGAGTGTTGGAATTGTGGAAAGAAAGGACATAGGAAGAAAGACTACAGAGCTCCAAAAAAAAATGGACACAGTAGAAATAAAGAATCAAATGCTGGGAGTGATGTGTTTACAATGACTAACTGATTCTTTTAAACCAGAAAAATATTTCTAACTCTTATGGGTAGTAGATTAGAGAGGGATTGATTTCATGCCTACCCCACATTTTCTAGATTATGTTCAAAGGTGATTTTGGACAGGTTCATTTAGGTGATGATCCACCATGAAAAATTGTTGGAACGGGAAAATTAAAACCAAGAAAAGGAATGGAAAACATTGGTTTTTGAAAGAGGTAAGACGTGTTTTGGATCTAAGGAAAAATCTAATTCAAGAGGGCAATTGGAAAGTGAAGGCATATCCATATTTATGGATAAGGTGTGGAAGGTCACCAAGGATCATTGATAGAAAAGGAAGAGAAGGTAGGTACATTGTACTTATGTACCAGTATCACATTCTTCTATCTCTAGATTCTACAAGAGTGGATACAACACTATGGCATCATAGGCTTGGACAGCTGCATATGAGTGAGAAGGGTATGCGGATACTTCACAAAAGAAATTTATTGCCTTGGATCTTAAACAAATTAAGTTTGGATTTACGTAGGCATTTTGTTTCAGGAAGAAACAAAGAGAGTCATATTTATATTGGAGTCAAAAATAAAAGAAGAGTAGAAAGAGTTAGAGCTTGTGCACCATATGTATAGGGACCATCGGGTGTCATCCTCTTGGTGTCTCTCATTATTAGGTTACTTTTATTGATGGTGCAGCTAGAAAAAATTAGGTTTATTGCAAATTCAAAATTTCATGTTTTTATACTTTTAAGAAATGAAAGCACAATTTGAGAATGAGGCAGGAAAAAGGTTAAAGTGTCTTAGTTCAGACAATGGAGCTGAAAAGGTGTATCAAAGGATTTTGATGATTGCCTATTCCTTACCATGGTATTCGTAGAGAGAAGAAAGTTCGAGGAACACCACATGAAAGTGGCAAGTCATAAAGGATGAACATGACAATCATGGAGCACACAAAGTGTGGTGCATGTTGGTTTCCCTTACGATTCAGGAGGAAGATGTTATACAGATCTGCCATTGCCAATACTTCTGACTTACAGGTTGTAAAATATAGTATAAGCATCCAAGACTATGGAAGAATAAATGTGTGTGAATTTTTGGTTTAATGAACCCTTGTATAAAGGGTCATTGCATGAATTTCTGTTATTAATAGAAATTTGGTATGTGTTGCACAACTCTTCGAGGGATTTTCCCAAGATAGACCATGGATTCTATGAGAGAGATGGTGAGGAAACCAAAATTGTTGATATTTACCCTCACTAGACCAGCTATACCTACTAGGTGTAATTTTCTCAATCCTCTGACCCGAGAATGAATTACAGTTAGAGTGAGTAGTTGGAAGGCCATCCTCAAAGAGTTAATGAGGAGATAAGGACAAGGGTACCCATATGTAAGACTTCTAGGCCTGACCACAATTTGGGGATTCAAACCCACACAAAATTTCTAAGGAAGGGAAATAAAGGGGTAATTTTGGGGACAAAAGAATGATACAACAAAGTATAAAAAAAGCACTCTCCAGAAAAGAGTAACAAAGGGACTTCGACTCTAAATTTGAAAGAAACATTGAGAAATAAGCTTTTTATGGTTGAAAGAAGCCTTAGGAAGGTTTTGGATACAAGCTGATAAATGATGATGATGAGCCATTGAAGAAGTACTCGTGTAGACTTCCTTGCTTGGAAGTAAGAAGGCTTGATTTCCCAATTCACATGTGGGGAGAGGAAGTAGCAGCTAAGTCCTTGGTATTTGTGGAGAAAAGAGAAATAATCTCTATCGAAGCATAATGGTCTAGCTCGAGAACAGCACATAGTAATTAGTTAGGAGTAGGCATGCCTAGTTCAGGAGAAACAAGCACCCATTTCAACAATTTAGCCTATAATTTCAGTTCTAATAAGTATTTTCATATTATGCGTATTATATTTGAATGTATTGATGAAAATAATTTGAGTTTATAATTCCAGTCCTTTAGTATCGAACTTAATTATTAGAAAACTTATATCTGATTTAATAAAATGTTATATCTATATGATCTTCCATTTTATCTCAGTTTTGCTGCTAAGTATCTGATGAACCCAGGATGAGGAGAATTGCCGTCATTTGAAATACCTATAAGTCCTTCCAACCTGTGAAGTTTACCTTGCTCAGAGTGTTATGGGGATTCAAATTGATTAGGAGAAGGGCATTTTTCGTTTAGACCATTCACCCATCAGACCGGGGGCTCGTTCCCATGTCCTTAACCTCTTTTATACAGAGAGGGTATTGCATTTATCTCTTGATATTTTCTAAGAGACCCATGTGACCAAGGGTTTGGAGACCCTACTTACTAGTCTAAAAGGGCTAGCCATTAGGGACAGGGACTTACAGCATCCCCACAATCCCAGAAACATGTGAAGGCGAGAATCATTGAGGGCCATGGAGTTGGAGACAGTGTGGGCCTCTACCAACCGTTAAAATTGGATGTAGGAGAGCATTAAGTGTAGAACAATGTCACTTAGAGGAAGACAAGTGGTCTAGCAGAGCTCTAAACATCATAGATCAGGATTAATCCCATCTTGGATTGAAGCCCCAATTAGACACATGTCCACTAAGATCCTACGGTTATCAGGTTACAAGTATTGACTAATTACAGACACACACCAAAGTTTCCCTGAAGTTCTGTGATCCAGAGTGAATCCTAGTCAGATGCACAGGTACATGTGGCATTCGATCCAGCATGGTCTAGAGGAAATCTAGCTTGAGATTGCACCCACCAAACTACTTATTTAGAAAAAAGGATCATGGAGAAATACTGTCCAAAACAAATGCAGAAATAAATACAGAAGATACATAGCTAATAGAGACCTGAATTCCCACTTGGTTCACACAGTGTGGGATACTTCCACCAAAGAAATATCCATCTTCACTCTATTGGTAACCTCAACAATCCGAGATACCAATTACAGCCTACAACAAACTCCTTTTAACTTCCTCTTCTTTCTCTCCACAGTCTCTATATCATAATGCAATATTAAAAGCTATCTACCATAGCCACAAATAAATTTCCTCCATAAAGAGGGTTACCTTCTAGGAAAAAATCCTAACAATTTCTATCTGTTAGATCCATCAAACCCTTATAATGAATAAAGTACATATTTTATTGAAATTACAATGTACATTTACAGGGGTGACCCTCCTCTACATTCCCCCATGTGGAGGATTGTACATTCTTCTGAGGTGTAAGTCTTCATGGGGTATAATCACCGCTGAAAGGGATACCTCAGGAAGATGATCAAATTACAACCAGCACTCCCTTGAATGCCAAACTTAAGAAAGGACCTCTCAATCAGGAATATGATCAGGCTCCACAACCAACACTCCTAAATGTCAAACTTCCTAAGTAATGAGGACCATCGATCCTTGAATCCTTCAGGATCCTTCTAAGTCGTCAATCTAAAGGACCCACCTTTGATTGCCCGACTAACCTAGAATGCATCGTGGAGGGATATGTGGCCCCTACTCATTCCCTGTCAAGTGTTAACCATTGAAATAGGTCCGTTGGATGAGGGGGTATGTGAAAAGATATCCCATAGTCTGGAGAATCCATACTACGGAGAAAACCGACCAAGATTTTACGAAGTATGAACTCGCCAAAGTCGCGGGTGCCGAAGTGGATCTTGACCGTTGGTCGAAAAAAGACACGTGGCACAAGATATGAGAGTCCTGAGACTTAGCTCTTCAGGGGGTTCACGTCGATATAATTCAATAAGATCCAAAGAAGAAGCCATGAATTAATGAGAACCATAGATCTATGGATCTATGTGGGATCTTGCAGACTGTCAAATTGAAATACTGAGAAGATATTAGTCTATGATGCCGTGGCTCATTGACATCATCCAGTGTGACGTGGACCCACTTGACACGTGCTACGTGTCACCTAGTTTTGGATGATTCACACATTGTTCTTGTTAGAGAATGACACATGTCACCCCTTGAACCTCGTCGCATGTCGGTTCCTGGTTCATGCATGCCTAGACAATGTGGCTAGTGACGTATATGAGACTCCAGGAGTATGGGTAACTTTAGGAGTTCAAGAATTTGGGCATAGTATGGTAAAAAGAAACATCCAATGAGAATTGTTGAAATCTGAAGGGATAGGGACACGTGGAAAGATTACGGGACTTCAGGGATTAGGATATAGGAATGTTCAACGCTAAACGTCGATCCCCTCCATTTTTCAATGATATGATATTTAGACAACACTCTTGGGAACTCCCAAATTCTGGGAACTTCTGAAGTGGCGAAACCTTTCTAACACAGGTTATTAGCTCCTGGTTTTTAGCCCGAGGTCACGAGGGAGACCCTGCTAGTTGGTTCAAGTGCATAGTAAGAGATGTAAGCTTCAAGGAAGATGATTAAGAGGGTTTTTCTTAAGCAAGGGACTGAATATGAACCAGGGAAAGAGAAAAATCGATGCCCCAACCCTAGAAAGGCTATTTAGGGGTTGGGTGTATTATAAACATTTATTTAATAAATAGAGGACCTTCAAGCTCTTTGTATGGTAGAATTCCAGAGGAGGCATGGATAGGTAAAAAGGTAAACTATTCCTTTTTGAATACTTTCAGTTGTGAAGCATTTGCCGATATTGATAAAGAAAATAGAACAAAGCTTGAGGAAAAATCCAAGAAGTGTACCTTTGTTGTATACGATGTTAATGATTTTGGTTATCACTTATAGGATTATGAAAATCACAAAATAATTAGGAGTAGAGTTGTCATATTCAATGAGAAGGTCATGTACAAAGATCAATTGCAGGGAAAGAAATAGGAAAAAGAAAAACTAGAATACATAGTGCTTGATTAGATCACTGAAAAATAAATTCCAAAGGTACCAAAAAATCAAGAAGTACAACAACAGGAGCAACATATACCTCAAATTCCTGCAAGTCTTGTTATAATATCTACCAGGTTAAGTAGACCCCCTGAACAATACTCTCCTTCATTGTATTATTTATTTTTGACTAATTCTGGTGAACCATAATGTTATGAAGAGGCAATGTAGGTAGACACTAAAAATAAGTGGGATAAAGTTATGAAAGAGGAAATGAATTCCCTGGGAAATAACCAGACTTGGGATTTGGTTCAGTTGCCTGTAGGAAAAACAACATTACATAATAAATGGGTTTATAAGATGAAGGAATAATATGGAGGCAAAAAGTGGTACAAGGCTAGACTTGTTGTAAAGGGGTTTGCACAAAAAAAAGGTATATATTTTGATGAAATATTTTATCCTGTTGTTAAAATGACTTCAATTAGGAATATTTTGACTCTTGTGGGAGTAGAAGATTTACATATTGAACAATTATATGTAAAAATATCTTTTATGCATGGGGATTTGGAGAAAGAGATTTATATGCAACAACCACATGGGTATGAGGTCAAAGGGAAGGGAAATTTGGTATGCAGGTTGAAGAAGATATTGTATGGATTAACACAAGCTTCAAGGCAGTGGTATTTGAAGTTTGAC
>SNQJ01S0198158.1:0-17211 GCA_010110895.2 Picea sitchensis
GTTGAGACAAATAAATAATAATAAACAAATAAGGGTTTATTTAAATAATAAATAAATATGTGGGACCCCTTGTTATTCCAATTTTCATTTCTTTAATGATCAACAAAATATGAAATATAACACCAAAAAAATTAACTCAAACACTTTCCTTGTAACTCCCATCCTCATATAAATAGTCAAATATTTTAGTATAAAAAAAAAATATGACCATTTACCCAAAATAAAATTATATCCATGCTTTCCAAAACATTATGTAATCCTACCAATAAAATATGTCCTCAAAATAACATTAAAATCCATATTTACTGTGAGAGGCAGTTTTCCTTTTTTCACCACTTCCTTCCTTTGATCCTTTTACTGATGTATCTTGTGCAACAACCTGCGGTTGATTGGAATCTTGGGGATGAATTTCACTTATGACATGGGAACAAATATGTTTAAGGTGGACATGAGAGGACATTGATTCATAGGAGTCTTTGGAAGAATTGGAAGGATTGGCCACTCCCTTTCCTTTATCTATTTCTGGCTCAAGAATGGAAGTTTTGAGTCTCTTGCTCGCATGAGAGGACTGGACTGGTGAGGCAACACGATTAATTTGGGAATTTGGGTTGAATGGTGGTGGAGGAGGGGGAAACAATAATGATACTGTAGGCCAACCATTATGATGTACAACAGGATGATGGCTAATTTCTTACCATCCATCATTGACAGGTTGCTCTGGCTGCATAGAGACATGAGGGGGAACACAAACACCAGAGAAATTTTGATGATGATGGAAAGGAGTTCTCTCAGGTATAGGTTACAGAATCCCTTGGACAACTAAATTAAGGAATCCATCTCAGAAAAGATGATTCAATTATTGCATATCAACGTCAAAGTGAATTGAGAATTGTGGCCTTCTATGGCCCCTTTTCCAATTTTTACGTCTACCTCTGTTGGCACCTCTGCTATTGTTGCCCCTGCTAAAAAAAATCATCCTGAAGCAAGATTCAAATAAGAATATGGAAAAACTTTAATCATTCATTCATTAATACCCTACCTAAATAAAATCAAAATGTTGGCTCTATCATTCACAACATAAGCACATGCAATCCATCCATTGATACAATCCTTCACATATTGAAGTTAATAATCAATTTCATTTGAACAAGGAATTTTAGGGTCATTGGGAAAATGGGGGGCTTTGTAATGAATGAAAAATGATAGTATGGATGGGAATGAATAAATGGATACTGTTAAATTAAAATAAAGAACCTTATTCTCATAAAAATCCATCTCTCCATATCATAATTTCCAATTCCAGTCGTCGTCCAATCCTTTTTAATCCTTTTGTTTTTAAAAATGAAATTCATTATAAAATAACAAGGGATAAATTAAATGTTATTGGGAATATGGTGGGAACATGATGATCAGAAAATGAGATAAAGAACGAGAATACGACGATTACTGTTCTATTACATGAAATAACATTCTTTAATTTTATTACCATCATTTGATGAAAAACATTTGGATACCCACTGTTTACCAAGACAATTATTTATGAACTAACTTGACAAAAATCCCACCAACCATATCTCGTTTGTTCCATAAACATTTCTTTTTTAAATTTCAACATACAATATTTATGACACAACAACTTTTAAACTGCTCAATATAAAACTCAAAGAAAACTTCAGGACTGTTAAACCTTGCAAGTTTCATCTTCCTTTTTTTTAAAACCATAGATGTCCATTTAAACTAGCAAAGTGTTATGTAGGAGACTATTGACAAAGCCATATTGGAATAATTTATAAAAGTCAACATGAGAGGATGAGAAAAGAATCATAAAGCCATCAATTGTACATTATATTAAATTTACTCCATAACCCCAAATAACTGCTGCGAAAAAAAAATGGGTTTGAAACCCCAATTCAGACATAGTAGTCACTGTTTCATTGAATCCATACTAACTTCAAAGTCGGCCAAATTTCCTCATGGATAAATAACAAAGTGAGCCATGATTTTGTGGGCTTGATCAATATTTCCTATTGTTGGGTCAAGACATATAAATGAAATTTAAAACCTGAGTTCAAATTTTATACTTTCCCACACATTGGATGGGGAAACAAACCCTAGAGCAGATAGAGTGGGCGTGAGGTGGGGTTGTTGAATGTAAGTGAGACAATAAAAATCCCTTCCCGCAACAAAATTTTAAAGTGACAAGAAGACATAACACACATGCCTTTGTAACTTCACAAGACGTGGTAATAATAATACAAAAAGACTACAAATATTCCAAGGTCTGGGCATGGGGTGAGGATATTATAACATAATCACGAAACCCGACTGTTCTTTTCCTTTCATAGAGAAACCCTTAAAAATCAATCATAAAAATTGAGTAAAAAAAAACATATCCACCCATAGATGTTTTCCAACAATCATACCATAGTAATACCAATATTTTCTCCAGGCGCAACACAACCATACACTTCAAAATAGAAGGTCGAACAATAACTCCAGTTTGAATCGCTAAAATTCCAAAAGGAAGAAACCCAGATGAAAATGCATTTTTACATGGCTAGAATGCTCACAAACAATCCACTGTAAGCTTTGGAAAACAAACACATTCTGCATGCAAAATTTAAGAGCCAACAAGACGATTTTATCTGGAGCAGAGCCAACAATCCATGCATGAAAAGATAAAAGACACATACCTAAAAGAACAATGCAAGAAAATTACAGAGCTCAATTATTTTTCCGCCAAGGGCTGAGCACAATGGAGGCACTACTTACTAGATAAACCAAAACAAATGCGAGAAGTATAGTGAAGGTGGTAGCTTAGAGGTAGGGTAAGAATGACGTGCAATAAATGCACGTCTCTTCCCATCTTCTTCATTAAATTCCATCAACCACAACCAACTATGGAGTGTACTCATCCTCCAAAACCTTGTTCCAAACATGCATCAACCATAACATCAACCATCGTATATCCAATTGCTACATAACATATCATTTCCAATCTCAAAATCGAATCGACCTCCCACATGGATCTCATAACTATTATATGCCCATCAAACACTTAGCACCAAAATAAACATGTCCCACAAAATTTGCTAGTGGAGGATTACCATTCAATATAATAGTCAATTTCCCATATATATAACAAATATACCATAAGTTTCCATGTGGATTTTACTTAGAGTTTGAATAATATATCAAAGTCTAGGTGTAGCAAGAGTAAAATAAAATGTCTAATGAAATAAAAATTTTCTCCCTTTAAAATCAAATTGCTAACACACCCAACATCCATTAATTGCACACAGAATAAGGTTAGGCTCTTTTCTTTTACTTTCAAACCATGAAATTATTCTTGTAAGGTAATCATGACCACAACTTGAAGATGTTAACAAGAGGAATCATTTTTCTCCCTTATTACTATTCTAAAGTGGTCCCACATATTTAGTATTATTATTAAATATATATAATCAATAATGAATTGAAAGTCATTTGCAGGTAGGGATTTCATGTTGTGATTTTGGGTGTCAACAAGGAGTTCTTGATATACCTTCTCGAGTGCCTGCTGCTTTCTTTCTACCTTTTGCACTGCCTCATCGTGATCCTATTTAAATTTTTTGTACTCCATATCTAATGCGATATTTTTGTCCATAACGTTCACCAACTTTCTGGATGTCTTATATGTGTGCACATTCAACTCTTGCATCACGCTCAACTGTAATTCCCACAATACTTCTATTGGAAATTTTGATAGCATTAAGTCAATGTGACCTTTTTCCCTTGACTATTCTTGCATCACTGTCATGGGGAAATCGATTTCCCTTGTTGTTATCTTATTCAATATTCATTCTCCTGTGACTACTAAGGACTAGGAGATAGTTGGACCTACCTCCCTAGTCTTGGTAGTGCTTGTTATTGGTTCTTCCCCCATCTATCTCCCTGACACAATGTTGGATGCTTCTAGTAGTTGGCGCAATTCATCCATCTGTTCGTGCATGCGCATGTTCATCTCTTCTTGCTATTGTGATGCACGCTGAAATGCGTCGCCAATGACTTATTTCACTTGGTCACCTATCTTCTCCAAATATTCCTCTGTTAAAGCCTGGATAGCCACTTCCTTAATGGCCTTGCACTTTGTTTGTTGATGTTCATATTTCCCTATTTCTGTTTCTTTCCTCTTCTGCTTTGTGCACGACATTGTCTTCTGTGTTGTCTCTCTGGTACCATTTCCTTTTTCTTGTGCATCTCCTTCTTCTTCATCCTCATCAATCTTGTGTACTTTCAGGTTTTGATTTTTTGATGGCACTGTCTCTGCTGGTGGAATATTCCACTCTTCTTCCCAATTGACCGTAATATGGCCCATCTCTTATTCAATCAATCTGTATTGTGTTGGCATCCATTACTGATATGGGTCCTTCTTTTCTTGTACATACATGTGGTGACTCCTTTCCTTAAAGTGCACCACTATATTTTATGCCTCGACCACCTGAAGTGGTATGCGTGGTGTCCTCTAGATGTTGTCCCTGATAGTTTCCTTATAAATATAAAATGTAACATTATTTTTCATCTTCCGCACCTTATGTGTAGTATACCATAGGTTTTGATACCGTGTGGCTAGATAAGGCTTCTCTTTGACTCCCAAAAAATGAGTGTCATTTGGATCCCTCCAAGACAATAACACTATTAGAATCACTGACCAAGCATAATGGAACTAGATCCCCTTATCCTACGCTTCCTTTCATTCGATCAAAAATTGGTGCAATAAGAATGTCACCCAGTTCATCTCGATGCCCTCTACACATCTTCTTACTACCACTATCATTGTTGCTGGCACTTGTTCTCTTCTGCATTTCCTCAACAAATTACATGCTAAGTCTTACATCACAAACCTTACCATCATGTCACATATTCTTGCGATGTCCAAACTGTGTGGTCTAGAGAATGTATGGAACTTTTCCTTCATGCTCTCAATTAGTGATTTTTCATTCTTCTTATAAAAAAACAATAAGGGTGGGTCCTCCCCCTGCGATTAAAGACCGATAATGTGTAATATTAGATATGTATCAATGGAAACTAACCTATTGAGCCACATGTATCCCCCATGCACACAACTTAGCAACATTTTTACACACACATTGATCTCTTGGCTTCGTCCAAAATGGTGTATATCAAATAGGTTTAGAAGACCTTCTTTATGCAACCCCCTAGCCCACATCTGCGGCTCGATGACTATCATATGAGTCTTGGAAATAATGGAAAGTTTCAATAACTTGTTGAGTACTAAATCTATAAACTTCTTCTCATGTGTGATGTCATGGTCTGCATACTTTAATGCTAGTATCAGACCTAACATGTCCCCTTCTACAATTACTCCTTTTGGAATTAGTGGTTCCATGAGTAGATACTTTGCGTCCCTTTGTAAATGGACTTGATTTGCTAATGGCTGTCTCGACGGATATAATCCATGTGGAATCTTGATTCTGAGGATGATGTCTCCTGTGTTTCTTCGATGATTGACGATGTTGCGGGATGATCACATGGTTTCTTTGGTACTGACAAGGAATCTGCTGCTACCTTAGGTGGTGCCATCTTCCTCTGGGACTCTGGCCTCAACTTCCCACTAGTTCTGAAACTTTAGCACTGTAAATTTGACTCTTCGAATTTGTAACTTTGGTTCTCTACGCAAATGATGAATGAAAATAATCTTCCCCCGCCGACCCTTTTCTTTCTTTTATACTTCATCGCCAGTTGTAGATTCCCTTTGCGCCTAAAATTTTTCATCTAATCCACTAGTGGTTGGAATTCATTACCTGCCTTAATTATCCATCAACTTCATATCTTTGGTGAATTCTCCATTCGATTATGAAATTTGCCAATATCTTCTAGCCAATCTGCATTATTGTTACACGACACCACTACTTCACCGTCATGGTATCTCTTTATTTCACATCCCTTCATGGATTGTCTTAATTTCTCTTAGCTGTCAGCCGCACAATCACTTCTCTCTACGCGATATCTTCTTTCTACGTGAACTTGCTTCCTCTTTTGTGTTCTCTTCTTCCTGCTTCTTTCTCTTTTGTGACTTTTACCTGCTAATATTACCTTCTTGTAATTCTGCCACTTTTGACTTATTTCCTAAAACAATTTCTTTATTTTCCCTCTTTTACTTTCTTTCTATAGTACACTATGATACAACTTAGTTTGCAAAACTCTTCTAGTGCGGGGAAGGATAACCGTCCCTGTACAGTTTCAGTCGACTCCCATTCATGAGTCTTTTCACAAGTTGTCCATCCAATTTTTCTAGATGAAAAACACCTACGTCTATTACATATTTGATCACGTATGATCCTAGATAGTGTGTCCTGAAATTTCCTGGGTGCTGTAATAACTTACTGTCATAGAGCAGTACTAGATCTCCAGTCTGGAACTTATTCTTCTTGATGTGTCTATCATGCTATTCCTTTTCATGTGCCTTTTGTACTTGATGATGGAACCCTGCAACAAATTTATCTTCCTCTAATATCAATAACTGTGATAGTATTTCTTCTACTGTGTCAGAATCCATAAGGTATGCCATCACAACAATGTGCATAATCGGTACAAGAAACTCCATGGACATGAATACCTCCTCACCATATGCTAATATAAAGGGTATCTAACATGTCAAATTCTTGCATGTAGTTCTATAAGCCCAAAGTATTGCAAGAATCCTTAAATCCCAATCATCACATCCTATGTTGCACACCTTGGTCAATGCATTCTCCTGTATCTTATTGAAGGCATCCACAGTTCCATTAGCTTGCGGGTGATATTGAGTGTTCTTTTGATGATGAATCTCAAACTCTTCTTTCAATGCCACAATTTTCTTTTTAAAAAATGAGTCCCCATATCGCTCATAAGTACTTTAGGACACCAAAATATTGTAACTATGTTCTCAAATATGAACCACACAACATTCTATGCATTGCAATGAGTAACAGGTTCTTCTTCTATCCATCTTGTCAAGTAGTGTGTCGCGGTAATTATGTACTTGGCTCTCGCTCTCCTCGCTGGTGGGTTAATTGGTCTGATAAAATCCACTAACCATTTTTCAAACACCTGCAAAGTGATTTGTGGATTCAAAGGCATATCATCCCTGCATGATGGTCTTCCTACTCTCTGGAAAATGTCGCAGCTCTGACAATATTCCTTTGTGTATTTATGGAGGGTGGGCCACCATATCCCTACATACAAGATCTTCTACACTGTATCCTTTCCTGCATAATGATCTCCTTCAATTCCATCATGCACCTCTGCGAGGATCATCAATCTCTTGTGTTATAGCACACAACATCGCAATATCCCATCTACGCCTAACTTGTATAAATTTCCTGCGATCAATTGATAATCTGTTGCTTTAACCATGAGCTACTTCTTCTGTGCTATTGTCATATCAGATGGAGCCACTCCTGTGCTCAAGTATTGGACAATTTATGCAAAGTGTTTGTCTACCGTCTGAACTAAGAATAAATGCACATCTGGTAAACTATCATCTAGGTTCCCTACGTCCTCTCCTATCAGTATCCACAACAAATGGTCTAGTCCTACATTTAGTTTTCCCGGTTTCATAATAAATTCAAAATCATACTCTTGGAACAACAATAACCATTTGTGGATTCTCCCCCCCAACACTAGCTTGTTCACTAGATATCTGAGTGTAGAGTGCTATGTATACATCTTGAAGTGGGACCCCAACAAGTAGTGTCTGAACTTCTACAAGAATAAACCACTTCCAAGCCTTCCCTTTTTATTTTCATGTAATTCTTCTCAGCAGTTGACAACTTTCTGCTTGCAAAAGAAATTGGATGATCCAAGCCTCCCTCTCCTGGCTGGGCTAATACTGCATCGAGTGCTATTGACGATGCGTCCACATGAAAGCGAAACTCTTTCTGCCAATCTAGGAACACCAGAATGGGTGAAGTTACTAACTTTTTCTTCGATATGTCTAGACCTTACTAATAGTATTCATTCCATTGAAACTTAGCTTCTTTCTCCAATAACTTTTCCATTGGAGCTGTAATTTGCGCATAACCTTTAATACATTTTCTGTAATATCCTGTATGACCCAAAGTTGTTTTCAACTATCTCACTGATTCAGGAAGTGGAAAATTAAAAATTAATGCTATCTTGGTAGGATCAACCAACAAACCCTGCTTGCATACCACATGACCTAGCAATATCCAAAACGATGCACATAAAATACATTTCTTCTAGTTTAATGAAATATGATATTGTCTACATCTATCAAGCATAAACCTTAGAGTTTCCATGTGATATTTCAATAGGATAAACACATTCCAATCATCTAAGTACACTTCAAGAAACTTATGAATAAACTCCTTAAAGGCTGCGATGACTACTCTAGAAAACACAACAGGTGCATTCTTTAACCCAAATGACATCAATGTGTATTGGAAGCTTCCCCATTCTATCGCAAATGTCATTTATGTATGTCTTCTGGAGAAATATTTATCTGATGGTATCCTGAAAATCCATTCGTGAATGAGTAGGCCTCCTGCCCTCCAACATTTTCTAACACTTTTTCGGTAAAGGGGGTTGGAAATGTGTCACACAAACAAACATCATTCAACTTCCTTAGTTCTACACAAATTCTAATACCCCCTATTTTCTTATCTTGAACCACCATTGGAATTATCCATTCAGAATCAAAGACAAACTCAATGATACCAACTTCTATCATTCTATCCAACTCTTCTTTCACTTTTTCCTTGTACTTCAAATTCAATCTGTAAGGTCTCTGTCTTATTGGCTTAGCGTTTGGTTTTAACAAGATCTTTATTTTTCTCGATTCCCCATATATTTCGTTCATCTTTGAAAAAATTGTCGGAAAGAGATCTTGATAATCATGCAATAGGTTTTCTATCTTTTCCATAGTCTCATCGTTCTAGTAATCACCAATATTTTCAAATTTTGGTTTCTCCTTCATGCCAATGTTCACTTTGTTCACCCTTAATGGCTTCACATATGCATCAGATTCAAGTTTTGGAACCACTACGTCGCGCTCCCCTTCAGTCTATGGTACTTTCACATTTCTTGGATCGTATTCCTATTGATCTTCCTTAGTAACATTATAACATTCTAATAGTTCATGGACTGTCACATACTCTTTGTGTGCGCTACATGCATGTATTATTTATATTTGACCTTGTTTCTTAAAAATATTACTCCTAGTGACCTGCAAAGCTACATCCACTAAAGGTGACTCAACTTAAAAATTAAATGTTACCTTAAAATTCTAGATGAGATCTTCCCAATTCGTTGTTTCTCTGTCCACTTCTAGCTCTAGGTACCAGTTCATGGGAATTGTCTCCAGAGTATGTATGAACTTGTGTGTCCATTACTACTTCGACACTTGTCTCCAAGTTGTCATACATTGTGAAGTATGTTCCTTCAATCTCTCACCCCTGCATACTTGTGCATAATCTCTTCTATTCCAAATCTGATCCGCATCAAACATTTATAGTGTTTCCAATCCTCTATCCCTTCCTTGTGTGTTTCCCACCATCTTTCTGGGGTTTCTCTCAGTGCAACATCTAATTCTAACAACCTTTGTTGTTCAGGTATCTGCAACTCAAATTCATTGAAAAATAACTTACCTTTGTTAATCCATCAAAATTTGGTGTATCACGTACCTCTGTTCCAATCTAGTGCAAAGAGAGAGTAATGCGAGAACATAATCTGGTCGAGACTTCATGCAACCTGTGCTACCAATGCTCAAGTCCTTCATCCGAGTCTGATGTGCAAGAGCTTATGCTTCTCCAATTGAGTGGACCATCTGCAATGGGATTGATGTAGTCATCCATGCGTTCTGTCATATTATACAGGTTATCATTTTCCTTTCTTGCGGGCTCTACATACCTTCTAGACTCCATGAGGTCTAATGGCGTAGTGATATTTAAGCCTCCTCCTTCAAAAATCATCTCTCTTTTATTCTGTTTGATAATCGCCTGATTTTTGAAGGCCCAATACAATATGAGAAATATTGGATACAAATGATTGTTGTCCACAATTTCAATGACCTCAAATTCAGCTATGCTGCGCATTCCATATATGTTAACAGGTACTCATGCTAGTCTCCCTATTGATATTATATTATGTTGGTCGACCAACCTTAACTAAAAAGTTGACCAAAATAGCTCTGGTTTCCACATCATCTCCCATGTATGTCTCAGAAGAACATTGAAATCCAATCCTAAGTCCAAGATGACATTATCCATGTCATATTCTCCTATCTACACACTTAATCTGAATTCTCTATTTGTCCTCTTATTGCGCAAGACTTGGTTCACTACTTTTTGTGTTGTAGGTAATTCTATGTCTTGTGTACATTGATCAATCATTCAACACAGTGCATCCAATGCTTTTTCATCCCGCATAAACTCTAAACAAATCTTTAGAAAGTATTTCAAAGTATTTACCTTTTCGAATGGCCTTTCTGGAATAGTACGATCATAAGTTGATGACATATCATATAATGGTGGTGTCTTTTATGTTGATTCTATCTAGTTCGGTCCTAGTATCTCCTTCCTTACTTGCTGATAAGTTTATTTATATTTCTCTGGATTGAATACTGGCATAGGCTCAACCGCTTTCCTAATCCATTTCTCAACCCATTTTCCTTTTTCTTTTGCATTTATCCCAGTTCTCATTCCGCCACATGTAACAACTGCTACTCTGGGTTGATCGTCAAATTCCTCAGCTGTTATCAACTATAGGTTTTGGTTTAGATTATGATTCCCTCTTTCTTTCCATTTCGCTATCATTTGAGGACAATAATTTTTCACATGATACAATTCTATGCAATACATGCACATCATTCAATGGTTCAAAAAATCTCTCGCTAATGTCATAGTTGATTGCATTTATAACAAATTATTGGTTCTTTGCCTCCTCGACCAAATCCTCCACGTCCTCGACCTCTGCTAAATCCTCCACATCCACCCTGTTTGAAACCTCTTGGAGTGTTGTGCTATGGAACTCCTCCTTCTGCTGGAGAATTTTCTTCTTGGATTCTATACGCATATGAAGTGCTCTCTCTCATTAAGTTGAACACGCAACAATATTTTTCATCGTGTCCTACTGATTTGCAAAAATTACAAAATATCTGCCTGGGTGTATTTTGGTACTTCTGCAGTAAGGGAAAAGAAGTCATATGATGTTCCCATGTCTTACATACATCAAAATACCCTACTCCTCCTTCTAATGGGTTCAGTTCTCCTATGCCCATATACTGCACGAATGCTGGACATTCTTCCTTTCGATGGTCCTCTGTCTTACATTTTATGCACCAAACATGTTCACGATTTTCCTTTTCCTTCATTATTTCTGATAACTGAATTCTCAGTGCAACCAACTGTGACTGTACATGTGCCATCTCTTGCAATAGATGCTTCCAACTTCATTGCAATTTCCAACACTTCTGTTTGCGATGTGACCTTTTGCTATGTAAAAGGACAATGAATGTGTGGTAATAGACCTACAATAAACCATTCTTGATGTTTCTTGTCAGGAATCTGAAATTTCAATCGACCCATCACATATTTAAATCTATGGTAATAATCCCACACGATCTCATTCTACACTTGCTTAATATCTTTCAGCTCTATAATATATTGTGATTCAAATTTTGGCTTCCATAATTCCTTTAACAATGCTTTTCCAATATCTTCCAAAGTTCTTGATTTTCCGACTGGTGTAGTAGTCTGATACTTCATATACCATAGGATTGCATGACCTATAAATTTCATGGCTAACTGCACAATCTTCATTGCCTCATCTTGAACATTCTTCGTAGTCCATATCATGTCGCATAAAAACAAGTGCTTCTCAGGGTCTTCTGACCTCGCTCCCTAAAATTCAGGCATCCTTAGTGTATGATCTATTCCTTCCATTGTACTCTGTGTAGTAATTACCCTTGGTGATGCTGATTGACTCTAGTTTTCTACACTACTTCCACTTTTTTGGCTACAGTTATGACTTCCTCCACTAACTACAATCGCTCTCAACAACATTCCAATTTCTTCTTCCGATCTAGGTGATGCACAAAGGGTCATGGGTTCGATGTAGATTCTGATCTAAGATGGACTTTCTTCTTATATTGGACTATAGCAAGGATCCTTTTATTTCTCTTTCCTTTCTCCATACGGTGTGATCTGAAATACTGTGCAGTGGTCTATTTTCTCAAATACTCCGTGCTAGTCTTCTCTCAAGCACACTCTCCTTCTTACTATATCTAAACATTTTCCTATAACGCAATACTCCAATATATTTGTTTGAGTTAGTGTCTTCCTCTCTCAACATCCTTAGTCCATCTAATCCTTACTCATTCTTTCCACTCTCAAACCATCCTCTGGTCATCCCCTAGTCCCCCTATGTGCGCGAAGGAGCTTAGAAATCATAATCCATCTTCATGAGATTCTTGTTGCGTAGTAACATTTTTATCCAAGTAGACAATGCACTCAAATATCTCTCACACAAACCCTTGAAAAATCCCCTCTGTATGACACTATAATACTGTGTACAATATACTGCACATTATGTAATGTAACCCCTTAGTATACTATTCAACCAAAAATCTACTTCGCGAGAAACATTATTACTTACTATATTCATCTGTCGGATCAGTTCAGGAGTCCAATTTCTCAAAGCCTCAGCTCGATATTTCCCAACGTTTTCCACTAACCTTTCTATCCATTCAATCAAAATTATCATAAATTCACCAAATAAAATTTCATGAAGATCTGTGAACACACACCTTTGAAACCACTATTTGTCGTGAGCCATGGATTCCTATTCTGTTCTCTGGAAAATTCTCGCTGCTTCCTTTCTATCCATTTGATTATCTCCTCCTTACTCGGCCTCCAAAACATTCCTCTGAATTACACTTCCCAGTCCCGACAACAAAACCATTTGTTGGTGTGCAATGGGAAGCCCTGGGGTTAATCATCAATATAACAACAAAACCCTTAGACACCGTCCTTTTAAGAATCACCTGCAAGCAAGTGAAGTCTCACCCGAGGCATCTAGAGGGGATGGAGGAACCAAGGTTCTGTAGTGATGAGGGGAAGTGAGCCACTCTTCATTTTCTTACTACCATTTACTCATGTGCATAATTTCCATTACTTAACACTCAATACATTCTATGCACGACATTCTCCCACTTAACATTCATTCAATTACTAGATACTTCAGTGCACTACATTATAACATCATCTATGAACAATACATTAAACATATATCATCATTTCACCATAACATTAAACATCATAAAAAACAAAGACAACACATCACAACACACAGGTTTAACGTGGTTCACCCAACTTGGGCTACGTCCATACGGTCTGGATTCTTTTATTAGTCATTGATAATTCTCTTACAATTGTAGACTGTGCTACAAAATATGCAACAACAACATTACCCAAACCTAGCTAGTTGTTCTGTTGCAGTGCGATCTTCACTCCTCAGTCATACCTCAAAATTTCTTCCAATGCTCGAATCAAATTACCCCAAAAGCACTAATAACTTATCATTATCCAAACCCTTTTTACCCAAAACCCATTAAATATTTATACATAAAAATAGGGCTAATCCCATTACAAAGTGGACGAAATGTCCAATGGTCTATAATTGTTTTCCACCTTTCGCGTGCTGCTCCATCACGCATCTTTCTGTCGCACACTTTGAATCCTTTAATTCCACTCCTGTCGTATGCTCTAGTCCATGTTCTAATTTCCTTTTCTAATTTGACTTATTCTAGCGCATATCCCAAAACTTAACCAAAATGCCTATCCAACACTCACTATACTACTTGGTTGGAGGCCTCTCAGAAAGCTATAGAAGAAGATAGTTCCCATTGCATAGACTAAAATACCCCATTTTATGAATCTTTTCCCATTCCTCCCTCTAGCACCTAACACCACACCCTCCTCCTCTCAGACCTTGTAGGTCCACAAGTTGACCTAGGAAGATGCCATTGTACACTATTGTATCAAACTTTGCTATAATTGAGATGAGAGTTATTTCAAAGGTGTTAGGAAAGAAACATCCAAATAACCTAAAGAGAATTAACTCCTCTTCTTTAGAATTAGATATAAGAATGAAATACAAGCATCTTTTAGGGGGAAACCTCCTTTTAAAATAGAACAAATGTACGAGATTATATAATTCTAAAACCAGGTCTCTTTAGTATATATATGAGACAAAAGGGTACAATTACAATTAAAGGGTCTAGTCGACAATACTAATATAACAATAGAAATGTAATAACCCAATATCTAGGGATTAAGATGAGGGTTTATGATTAACATGGGGATTTGTCTAGGGATTAACATGCCCCTCCCCTTCAAATAGGTTTTTCCCTCAACACTTGATTAGTTGAAAATGTTTCAACATGAAGAACTCATATTTCCATGTTACCTCTTCTACTAGTAGGTTCTTCCTCTTGATGACGTACTTAACAATTGCTCGATTTTGAATCTTCTTAACCCTTATTTCAAGGATTGTTCCTGGTTCTAATATTATTTTCTCTTCTTCATTAATCTCTGGTAAAATAGTTTGAACTGGGATATTTTTGTTAATTACCTTCTTTAAGTCAGAAACATGGAAGAATGGATGTATACATGAAGATGGAGGAAAATCCAATTTGTAATCCATACTTCCAATCCTTTGCAACAACTTATAGGGACCATAGTACTTTGGTGCTAATTTATTGTCCTTCTTTTGTTTCTTGAGGGACATCTGTTTGTATGGTTGCAGCCTAAAAAATTACCCAATTTCCCACTTCAAATTCCCTTTCATTGTGTTGATCTACTTGTTATTTCATCCTATTTTTTGAAGTAACCAAGTTGTCCTTCAATAATTTGAGAACCTCTTCTTGGTTCTCTATATGGTCGTCCATTGCTTGAACCTTCACTTTTCCTCTCAAGGGTGATGCGATGGATGGAGGATGATATCCATAAAGTGCCATAAATGGGGACACTTTTTATGAAGTATGGAAGGACATGTTATACCATCATTCTGCCAAGGGAAACCACTTGATCCATTATGTTTGTTTATCAAATGCAAATCAATGAATATACCCTTTTAGACATTTATTCACAATATTATTTTTCTCATTGGATTGAGGATGGTAAGAGGAGCTATGAGCCAACTGAGTATCTAGACAAGAAAATAATTGAGTCCAAAAATCTCCAGTGAAAATTAGATCTCTATCACTTACAATAATCTCGAGGATTCCATGTCACTTCTGAACTATTTCCATGAATGTTGTGGTTACTATACTTTCTTTAAAAGGATGACAAGGAGAACAAAAATGGGTATACTTTGTGAGTCAATCCACTCATATTATTTCCTTCATAATTCGGTAGTCCTGTAATTAAATTCAAGGAAACCTCTTTCCAATTTTGACTTGGTATGGCTAATGGTTGTAGGAGACCTGGGTCTTGATTGTCTTTCCTTATTCTATTGGCAAACCACACATTCAATGAAAAAATTTTGAACATCAATTTTAAGTCCTTTCTAGAAAATATCCTTCTTGATCGCGTGGTAAGTTTTCAAGAACCATGAATGTTCTCCTATAGGAGAAGTGTGCAATTCCAAAAGGACATTCTATTTGAGTTTGGAATTCTTACATAAATATAGACAATCTTGATACCATATTGCATCATTATTCCACACAAATTTATCTAATGCACTTGGGTCCTCTTGTAGTTGTTGAATGATCTTGCATACCTTTTGATATTTCTTCCATTCTATCCTTTCTTCTTCCACCCAATCAAATTGCGGAATGTAAATAAAACACAATAAACCCTCTATGTTTTATTCTTTCCTTGAAAGCACATCTTCCACCATATTTTGTTTCCCTTTTTTATAGATAATTTCAAAGTCATAACCTAGCATCTTTGTAACTCATTTTTGTTTCTCTTCTGAAGATAATTATTTTTCTAAGAACTACTTCAAAATATTCTATTTTTACTTTGAAGTGTCTCCCTATTAGGTAAGGGTGTGATTTCTTAACTACATGGTAATATTGCCAACATTTTTTTTTTCATAAATGGGTTTGAGTAAATGATTTCCTTTAATCTGGATGCATTCAGATGCAATCAAACTTCTTTCTCATATTAAAACTACACTAATTCCATGTCCCGAGGAATCACACTTCACAATAAATGGTTTTTTGAAGTTAGGCGTGGCCAAGACATGAGTCATACACATAGCCTCCTTAATTTTTTCAAAAGCTTTGGTTTCTTATTGAATCCGAGAAAATTCCTCCTTTTTTAATAATGTTGTTAGAGGTGTTTCTATTTGACCATAATTCTTGAAAAACTTTCATTAATAGACCATTAATCCTAAGAATCCTCTAAGATTCTTCAAGGTTTTGGGAAATTTCCTTTCCATCATAGATTTAATTTTTTTAGGGTCAAATTTGAAACCTTCTTAAGATACAATATGACCCAAATATTCCTCTTCTTGAACCCCAAAGTCACACTTGGAAGGCTTTGATATAGTTGTTGGTCTTACAATAGTTTTAAGACCGTGTCAACATGTTGCACATGATCTTCCTAAGATTTGTGGTAGATTAGTATATCATCAAAACATACTAACACACATTTTCTGAGGAAGGGTTTGAAATATAATTCATCAAGCTTTGAAATGTTGAAGGTGCATTAGTAATTCCAAATTCCGTCACCAAAAACTCATAATGACCATCATGTGTTTTAAGGGATATTTTGGGGATGTCCTCTTGCCTCATTCTAATTTGATGATATCCGTAATGGAGATCCAACTTATTAAATAATTTTTCTCCTTGAAATCCATATAATAATTTATCAATGACAAGAATATGAAACTTATATTTAATGGTCATTTTGTTGAGCTATTTACAATATAGAAACATATGAAACTTATATTTAATGGTCATTTTGTTGAGCTATTTACAATATAGAAACATACACCAGAAACCTTCCTTTTTTTTAATTGTCACCATTAAGGAAGATAAAACATTTTGGCTAGGTTGAATGATGCCAACGTCTAACATTTCTTGATACATACACTCAATATCAATATTTTGTGCATATGGGTACCTGTAAGGATTAATGTTAGGTGCTACACTTTCAGTTGCAAATGAATAGCATGGCCATGATATCAAGTAGGTGGAAG